>NQII01000053.1:1490514-1518662 GCA_002778355.1 Clitarchus hookeri | reverse complement strand
TCCCATCCTCAAAATCGTTTTTCGGCTTATCACGAGTCCCTCAAAGCATTAATTCTTCTCATTACATATCATCCTTGCATTATATGCAGTTAGCACACCATAAGGAGAATGTTGAATAGTTCAGTTCGTTTAATAAATTATCTCTTGGTATTGCTTAGAAGAGGATTAAAATTCTAGGAAAGGTAACTGTAACTTATTTGTTAAAATCTGTAATTTTTCCATTTTTAAAATAAGATTTATTATTGGGGATCGAGCAATGATTGTATTAGTTCAGTAAGAAACGTAGTATGCTCTGCAATGATTAAAACATTTTTATGTGGGCAGTAATTGTGTAGTAGGCCGCTTTAATTGAAGTAAATATAACATATTGTGGGTTAAAACGTTAAGTTACGAATGTAGGTTAGTTTAGGTTATATCTGTAGGTTTGTTTTATAATATTATATTATTGTAGGTTAGATTTAAAATATTAGGTTATGATTTTAGGTTAGTTTTAAACTAGTGTTAGAATATTTTTGTATGTTAAGTAGTTTTAAAATGTTAGGTTATGATGTATAAGTTTAATACTGATTTCACAGTGTGAGATGTGGATGAATTAGCCTAAGTGCATTCCACCGAAGTTCGTAATGTTTATTTTTTGATCGTTACACTGTAGTGAAACGATATAAACTATTCAGTCAGTATTTTGCATTTACCGTACTAGCGTTACACAATTTCCTCTTATTTTAGATTGAAAAACATGGCAGACAACATTCCGACCTCTCGCAACAATCAAATATCTTCTCCTAAGTGGTCATAAATGCCGCCCGATTTCCGCTTGTCGTTTGTTAAAGTCACGTGCCGAAAATTGCTTTCTGATTGGTCAGCGAACATAGCCTTCCGTCTGTAGTGCCTATAAATTGACGATTTTTAGGCGTGATCGGTGAACTCCCGCCTGTGGCTTTTCATACGTATCTGAGAATGCGACGGGTAGGCTCGCATGCCGGAGCACAGCATATTATTCCCGCCTACTGCCTACTCAAGGCATGCATCAGAGAATTACACCCCAGAAGACGACCGCTGCAATGTTGTGACGACGCAGGACTCCATATTCTATCTGAGTTACTGTAATCTCGACCTCACGTCCGTGTCTTCGACCCCATTCCCGTGACCATGAATAACCTTGAACCGCCAAAAAATTCTACAAAATTTCCAAAACATTCTAAAAAAAAATATATATATATATGATTTTTTGAAAAATTTTGAAATAAAAATCATTCAAAAACTAAGATGCGATAGGTCTGGAGTTCGATGGAGGGTTGAACGATCAACGACTATGCTCAAGATACGAAGACCAGCAGACGAATGAAACCCACCACTATTTGTATAGGACCATACGTCACACTCATCCTCCTCTAACCTGTACCTCGACAGATTAGTCTTGTCTCCTATACCCCCTCCAACACAACCAGACATTTTTATTTGCTGATTACTTGCATTCACGTGACTTCCCTCCCGTTCGTCCCACTCTCATCATTTGCTCACAATTTCACTCTACAGCCCCCCCCCCCCCNCTCTCTCTCGGAAATTTACCTTGTTCTTAATTTTATATTTATTATGTTACCTGCGAACCAACCACTGTAATCTGAACAATTATTCACCGTCGTTTAGTTATTTACCACTACCCTTCTTGTTTTAAGCACTATCCGCAAGAGTGGGGAAAGTAGTTAATGTGAACAAAGTTGCCCCTCTTATGCGAGAGGTGACAGATCACTCTTTCGTCTCTCGTCTTTTTAGCATTATGACTGGTAAGTTCGGGTATTCCATTACATCAGGTCATGGGATATCCACGAGAAACGTAATCTGTAGCTGTGACTGGCTGCAAAATAATCATTTTTGAGGAGACAGAGCCTTAACCAATTAGAATCTTTAAGATGCGAAGTGTAGCGGCGGCGACGGCACATTAAGATTGGTACGACACTCACTGTTCGCAAATTGGCAGCCATTATTAAGTGTTGGGCTTTGTAATGTCTGAGGTAGGGAAACTCAGGCACAGGAGCTGAAAGCTCTCTCCCATCTTGCTGTCCGTCCATCTAGTCACAGTTTTAAAATAACAGCATACGGTAAATTTAATCATTCCATGTTTAACTCCTCACACAAAACTCAATTTTGTAAAATTCCACTGAAAAAACTTTGCACACAAGTTACCAAAGAGAAAAAATTTTGTTGAATACATAAATAAGATACATTATGGTAAGTTCAGTTAAAACACCTCGTTTCTCCATGTTCGCCTCAGCTAAGCCAGTGCCAGGATATTTTTTTTAAAACGGATATGGCCTTACGTTTATATTAAAGCCTTGAACCGTACGATGCCATTCACATTATAAATTCCCTCACCCACCCAACTACCCCCCACAACGAGTCATGGGCTTACATCGCCCCTCCCCCCCTTTTATTCGCATTCGCTCGACTTCCCAACGTTTCAGTCCCCTCTCATAATTTATAAACTACAACTCAAACCCCACCACTACTACCAGACTGTGCTGGTGATTTCACGATGACATCACATTACTCGCTCGTGATTGGTTGTTGATCGCATAATATCTTGCCCTCTGCAAATAATTAATGTAGGCAAAGGTGCTCCACATCACAGTTCCTTGTCTGATGCGATAGGTGATAGATAGCAAACTCTTCTCTGGTATTTTCAGCATTCAGTCTGGAAAGTTATTATTTTATGTTAATTTCATCCATTAAACTCTACGTGTTATTATAGAAACATGCTCGCAATTAAACATACATTTCCCCACAAAAGTAAAACTCAGCCATGAAATTTTGATTACCAGTTTTTACCAGCGAGCTATTGGCGTGTAAGATATAAATATGAAGTGTTCGTATAATAGCATCCTTATGTCCGACATTCAGACTTCGTCTAACGTGATATCATTGTTTACTCAAATTCAACTGCCTATGTTTTTGTCGATGCTATTCTAAAACCATTAGGGTAAGAACCTTGGAACTTGAAATGTATGAGCAAAATTCGGGTTATAGAGAGTCTTATGATCTGTACCCTTCTGAGCCATCAATGACAACTCCATCAATATTTAAATATTTCAATCAATCTCTCAAAACAAGCATACAAGCTGACCAAACAAATGTCCCAAACACCTTGACTAACCAACTAGACCAACCAACTAGATAACTAACATACATAAAAATCATACCTCAAAAATTATATCTCAAAAACATATCTAAAAATATCATACCTCAAAACATATTCCTCGAAAATCATAAATGAAAATCATATCTAACAAATCACTACTCAAAATCCACATGTAAAAAGTCATACCTCGAATTTCATACGTCAAAAGCCTGCCCCAAAATCACACTTTAAAAACATACATCCGAAATCATGCCTCATAATATAAAAATAAATACCAACCTTAAAATTCATACATTCAAATTAATACCTCCAAAATTATAGCTCAAGAAATTAGGCGGCAATGGTGGAGTTGTGGTTAGACTACTCGCCCCCCACCAAGGTGAACCGGGTTCGATTCCATGCTGGACGATGCCACTGGTAAGTGGGTTTTCGCGGGGATCTCCCGTTTCCCACGCTCTTGCATTCCATTACTGCTCCATACTTTCCTCAATTCATCCCCATCGACTCTCAAGACCTTGATGTTAACAACCGCCTCTATCTAATTCCTCCCTTCCCCTAAAAAATCATACTTAAAAAATATACCTCGAATAATATACCACAATATTTATACCTCAAAGGACATACCTAAAAAAAATTACAGCTCAAAAAACATACACCAAAAAATATAACTAAAAAATCATACCTCAAAACAATCCTGGAAAACATCTTGAAAACATAACTCAAAATGTATACATCCAAAATCATATAATGTATCTCAAAAATCATATCTCAATAAACATACCTCAAAAATTCATACTTAAAAAAAATGCCTCAAGAAAAATGCCTTGAAAAACATACCTCAAAATTCCTACCTTCAAAATCATGCCTAAAAAGTCTACCTCAAAAACGTACCTCAAAATGTATACATCCATAAGCAAACTAACACCACAATTGATACTTCAAATAACATACCTCATAAAACTAACCTCACAATTAATAACTCAAATAAAACTTTAAAAAAGCATACCTCAAGAAACATACCTCTAAAAGCATACCTCTAAAACATACCTAAAATTCATATCTCAAAAAGCATACCACAAACATGCTTCGAAAATCATTCTCCTAATATATTCCACAGTTTTTTCGTTCGTCAAATAAAAATCTGTTAACTTTAAACAACCCGAAAAACTCGTACATTGTTTTAATTAAAGCCCTCCTTGTAGACTTCCTCGCAATAATTTTACCTAAGAAATGCAGTAGGGAACGGTTCCAGAAATGAAACCTGATTTACTATGTATACATAAATTTATTTTTTTACTTATTTGATATCCTCAAATACATCAGATGCTAACATATCATGGATAGTAGCCAGTGGTTTCATTCGAAATAAAACCTTTCCTTCAGTTTATTGATGATTAAAGATATATCATCAATGTACGAGTGAGCTCTACCTTTTTGCAGGTCAATCAAATGTCTGAGTCTATAGACAAGTTCATTCTAGCCTTTGCAGTTACCTACATAACAATATAAAATAAATAGTTTTAATATGCTTGTAGGTATATATATAGAATAAAAAATTTAAATTCAAATTATTTTTAATTTATTGTTTACATAATTATAATTATGTATATTCCTATATGGTGTTACTAAGTTTATACATATGTATATAGGCCTACATGTACATATATTATCCATATAAGTGACTGTATCTGTGTATGTTCCTATAACCTCAGATTTATTTTGGAGCGAACGAGTATGTAGGTTTTCTCAGAGTGCTCTCATAGTTTGGGCACAATCTTTGCTCTTTACTGTAAGAAGAATCGCGATTATATACAGAAATGACATTTGCTGTTCTGACACAGTGACGTGAACATCGATTTGGATGTGATCACTCTCCATGTACTGAAGATTATTGGTGCGTACGAAGACTTACGACTGATTGTGACAGAAATGGAGGCGAAACTAATGCTTTTATCGTCGAATCGTCGATGGTGCCGATACTGTGACAAAGGTTATACTTTCGCCTACAGTGTGCGGCGACATAAGACGAGTGAATGCCTGAAGAATCCATCTCATTGGATATTTAGTTGCAAAAACTGTCCTTGGCAGATCACTCGAGGCGATAACTTGAATAGACACATCAAGGTCTACAAGTATAGTGTTCCTTTTTCTACCGAGAAACATAATTTGTCGAAATCGCCACCTGTTAATATGTAGCATAATATGTTCGCAGAAGACGAGGGAACTTTGGTCAATACATGCGACTTTTGGCATGCCATACAGTCGTTTCGTGTGCAATATAAATTTGCTAAACTGGCACGTAAACTGGACGTGGTTCGAAAAAATAATGCAGTATGAGTACCTGCGAAGACGAATACAGCCAAAGACGGCTCAACTCTGAAGAAAAGGAAACTCGGTGCTAAAAAAGAGAAAAGGGATGAAGACGATAATGAAGACATTTTTCGTTATGAAGGTGTTGACGTTTTTCCTGATGTACTCACACATCTCTCCAACAAGTCAACTGTCACACATGAACTGCAGAATATACAAGACGACAATAATGTTCGCTGTCTAATTCCCGAAGACCCTAATGAGCTTGTTTATAGATTCAGACATTTTGATTGAGCTGCAAAAAGGTAGAGATCACTCGCACATTTATGAGATATCTTCAAGCACCGATGAATTGAAGGAAAGGTGTTTCATAGAATGAAACCAGTGTATTCTATCCATGATAAGTTATTTAGTATTTGATACAAAGTCCGAGGGCATTAAATAAGTAAAAAAGTAAATATATATATATATACATAGTAGAGCATGTTTCATTTCTTGAACTCTTCCCTACTATTTTTCTTAGGTAAAATTATAGCAAGAAAATGCACAAGGAGGGCTATAATTCAATAAAAGTACGACTTTCTAGCGTTGTTTAAAGTAAACCGATTTTTATTTGACGAACGAATGAACTGCGGAATATATTTGGGGAATGGATGATTTTTTAGGTATGTTTTTGTAATATGCCTTTTGAGGTTATGAATTTTGAGGTATGATTTTTGAGGTATGGTTTTTGAGGTATGTTTTTCAGGTACATTTTTTGAGGTACGTATTTGAGGTATATTTTTAAGGTACGATTTATCGTGTGTATTTATTTTGTGGTACGGTACGTATTCGAGGTGTGATTTTAGGTATTACATTTAGTATGGTGTTTGAGGTATGATATTGGCAGTAATTTTTGGAATTATGATTTTCAAAGTACACCTTTTTGAGGTACACACTTTGACGTGCTATTTTTAAGGTATGATTTTTGAGGTATATTTTTTAAGTATGTTTTTTAAGGTTTGTTTTTTGATGTATAAATGATATATGAATATTGAAGTATGATTTCCATCTGTTTGGTTTGTCTGGTTGGATATTCTGGATGTTTGTGACATATGGTAGGCCAGCTTATATGCTCGTTTAAAGAGATTTACTGAAATATTGAGAGATTAAGGGAATGGTGTATTGATGGCTGAGAAGAGCACATAATATAAGACTGTATATAACACGAATTGGGCTCGTAGGTTGCAAGTTCCAAGATGCTTGCCCTTATAGTTTGCAAATAGCATCAACGACAACATAGGTAGGCCAACTGGAGTCAACGATGGTATAACCAAAAAGGAAGTTCAGATGCTGGTCATAAGCATACTACTAAACGAACACTTCATCTTTATATGTACACCTTAGTGGCTCGCTGGTCCGAAATAGTACTCGAAATTTTAGGCATAGTTTTACTGATGTGGGGAAATGTATGTGTAATTACCAGCATGTTCCTGCAGAATTTGATGAAAGAGATGAACATTAAAAATTAACTTACCTGTCTGAAAGCTGAAATATCCAGGAAAAAGAGTGCGATCTCTCATCTCCCGTATCAAATTAAGAATTGTGATGTGGTAAACCTTTAGCTACATTAATTATCTGCAGAAGAAGAGATATCGTGTGACCAACAATCAATAACGTGCGATAAATGTGATGCCATCGTGAAATCACAGCGAAATCACAGCGCAGTCCACTAGTATTGGTGGGGATTGAGCTGTAGTTTGTAAATGGTGGGAGGGTAATCAATGAATGGGGTGTCGAGCGAATGTGAATGTTAGGGGGATTGATGTACGTCAATGATTCGTTGTAGAGGGTAGTTGGGTTCGTGGGGGGTATTCTAATGTGTATGGCATCGTACCGTTCTGGGCTTTAACGTTAATGGTAAGGCTATATCCCTATAAAAATATCCTGGCATATGCCTAGCTGAGACGAAAACAGAAAATCGAGGCGTTTTAACTGAACTAACGGTAATGTACACTTTTTTTTTATGAATTCAAGCTAATTTTATATGTGGAAAAGTGTGAGCGAGGTTTTTTTCAGCGAATTGATACAAAAGTGACTTCAGTGTGAAGGGTTATACGTGGAATAATTAATTTTTACTCTATGATATTATTTCCAAATTGTAGTTATCTAGAAGGACAACAGGCTGCAGGCGAGCTCCTGGCTGCCATGCATGCGCGGCTTCTACCTCAAACATTGCAAAGTCCTGCTCTTACTCACGGATACCAACTTGCGAACAGTGAGTGTCGTCCCAATCTTAATGTTCCATTGCCGCCACTACACATCATGTCTTAAAGATTCTGTATGCGTGAGGCCCACTCTTCCGAAAAAAATATTATTTTGCAGCCTGTAACGTCTACATATTACATTTTACATGGATATCTTGCGACACTTTGGCGGACAATGCTGTAACAAGAGCAGTAGTGATAAAGGTTTAAGCTAGGGTAAATAATAGTCGGACTATAGTGGTTTTATGAGGGGTAACCAATACATGCCCAATGAAGAACAAAGTAATTTGTTTGGACATTTGTGAGGGTGGTCGCCTTGAGTGGGTAGGGAATGCAGAGTGAATGTGTAAGTAAACGATAACAGCATGATGAGGGGGATGGGAGTCGAGCGAATTCGTGTAATCAGTTAATAAAAATACTGGTGGAGATGGAGGGGGTATAAGGGACCTGACTAATCAGTCTATCTATGGATTATAGGGGAACGGCTGTGGCATATTAGCCAATGAGAAAATAGCGGTGGGGTTCAGTTATCTGTTGTTCTTCGTGCCAGGAGCTTAGTCGCTGATCGCCATACCCGTCATTTAACCCCGTACATGATACATCTAAGTCTTCAAAGGTTTTTTTTTTTGTAAATTAAAAAAATGTATATATTTTTTAATATACTTTTTTAATTTTCTGAATTTTTTTAGAATTTCTTGTGTTCAAGGTTGTTTAAGGTTACAGGCATGGGTTCAATGTTATATACAGGAGGTAAATGTCACTCACATCCCANAGACTCTCCATATATATATATATATATATATATATATATATATATATACATTAGAATCCCGATAATTCGTATTGTCAAGGGACTGAATGTTAAAATATGAATTATCGAGATATTCAAATTAGCGGGATTACCAATAATCGGGAGCAAAAAAAGAAAAAATACATAATCACGAGATTTATGCAAATTTGCACTAATATGTAATGATAATCGCATGGCTACATATTATGTATACATATGTACTGTATGCATAGATCAATAATTACGTCAATAAAAAACACATTAAATATTTACGTTTAAAAAAATCTGTAATTTTCTTTTGGTGCAACCCTTGCTGACGGGTATTGTCGATGACTTTGTCAAGTATGTTCAAAGCAGAAAATACTTAATCGCCAACGTCTGATTTCGCTAAGAAATGGCGCACGTTGTTGATTTATTGTTAAGCCACTTTAGCGGTAATTGTTAGCACATCATCTTCGTCATCACCTACACCATCAATGTCCTGAGATGGAGCCAAAATTTCGTCATCAGTTAGTATCCCCGCTACCGCTAGGCCATCGTCAAAATTGACGAAATCTTCAAACGTTATAGAATTTTCTTCATTTTGAGGAAGACGATTCCAATTCACAGGGCATTCTAAGTCTTGTTCAGTAACTGCTGATGAAAGTTCCACCTTCGTGAATCCACAGCACGAAAAGAGTTTTTTTATTGTGCTTTCGCTAACACTTTGCCATGCCTTGTGAGCAATGCTCATAGCTGAAAATAAGGTGATTTTATTATCCTCCCCATCCTCGATGCTACCAAGGAGTTGCATCACTACTTCCTTGCGGTAAAAGGTTTTGAACGTTTTAATTATGCCCTGGTCTAGAGGTTGCAGATTAGAAGTAGTGTTGGCAATCAAAAACACCACATTAACATGACTGAGCGGAGGGTTTTGTGGTGGGCCGTACAATAATCCATGAAAAGTAGAATTTTTCGCTGCCTTTTCTCCATATCAGCATTCACTGATCGTATCCATTCCTTGAATAATTCGCCCGTCATCCACGCTTTTTTGTTTGCACGATAGGTCATAGGAAAAGTTTTTAAAACATCTTGGTTTGGCTGATTTGCCTATCTCAGATCCATCCATGTTGGCGCCCAACAATATGGTTACACGCTCTTTACTATTTTTTTCCTCCATGAAACTTTTCTTCCTTAAAACACACTGATCGGTCGGGGAGACAATTATAAAATAACACCGTCTCATCGGCAATATCTTGGTTTGGCTGATTTGCCTATCTCAGATCCATCCATGTTGGCGCCCAACAATATGGTTACACGCTCTTTACTATTGTTTTCCTCCATGAAACTTTTCTTCCTTAAAACACATTGATCGGTCGGGGAGACAATTATAAAATAACACCGTCTCATCGGCATTAAAAATGTTGCTGGGCTCATAAGAATCTATTATTTCTCCCAATTCGTATTTCCACTCAGAACAAACGTCGGCCGATACACTCGCACTTTCCCCACTAAGCTTCTTAAATTTTATGCTGTGCCTTTTTTTAAACCTATCAAACCAACCATCACTTGCACGAAAGTCTTTAATTCCCATTTTTTTTTGCGAAAACTTTTACTTTTTCTCTTAAAATGTTCTCTCCAACTGGTACATTCGAATTCCGTGCTTGCGCAAACCACTTTTTTAAATTCTCTTCTAGTTGTGGATACTCACCAGTCTTAAAGCGCTTTACTTTGCTGTCCGATGTCTGGGAGGCGATCTTGTCCTTGTTCTTCAGAATTGATGTTATTGTGGAAGGAGGAACGTTATCACGTTTGGACACGTCAATTTGTTTATCACCACCGGCCACGGCGGTAATGATTTCTTTTTTTTCTCTAATGGAAAGAGACTTATTAGCTCTTTTCGGAGGCATGGCTAAGACCGAACTGACTAACTTTTCACTCGCTCTGCTCCTTCCTATCCTCTCATAACCGTAGACCGGACAGCAAGGCGCCTCTTAGTTCTGAGAATCACAGACACATCGCCCCACAGCCTACTCGGCGTCATTACCTGCCCTTCAAACCCTCCTACGTCCCTCAGCACCCTTCCGGTTTTTTTTACCCTGCCCGAATTGCATGAATCTAGAGCTGGTGTACAGTCTAGGGTTAAAAACATTACGAGTTAAAGAGATTTTTAAGTTTTAAATAATAATTATAGGACGTTTTAATTGAGCTCGAGCACCAAAATAAATACGTATTATCGAGGGGACCGGAATGCATTGTTTTTTTACGAATTAAAGGGATTTTCTCAAGGGACCGGCAAATTTGTACGAATTAGCGGGATATACGAATAATCGGGATGCGAAATANCTATATATATATATATATATATATATATATATACCACTCAGAGAGATATATATTATAAGTCGATTTGTAATATCCAAAAAACTAGATAAATTACATCAATATTTTCCATTTTGTTATGAAAATAAAATAATCACAGGCACAAATAAGTTAAAATTGTTAATATTATGTAATGTGTAATCACAATTTAAAACAATGCTTACCTAATCGACAAAATCTTACAAAGATACGCAGAATATAAAAATTTAATAAATGTAATTAGCTGAATACATGTACAGGCTTAAATCACAGAAGAAAATTAATGTCAAAAATGACTTCGAGAAATATTTCTACAATTTGATAGATAAACTGTAAATATATTAAATATAAACCTTCTATAATTAGTATCAGACGAAAACCAATGTGAAAAATTAATTTCTAAACCTAACTTCAAAAGCAAGACTTTATTTAATGAGAACCTAGTACCTATATGAATGAATAAAACCAAGGTGAATTATATATATATGGTCATAACGCCTTAAGTCACAATATCATCAGTATGAGTTTCCATCAAGGTACCGACAAGGGAAACGTCAGCTTTCGTTTGATATTATGGGTGTATGTCTAGGTAGAATACAGGCCGGAATAAAGCAATGTATCAATATGCATTAAGTCAAATGTCCCAACGATTGGTCGGTTTTAACGGCACATATCGACATAAGCCCTCAGTACCATCAGTATGTAACGAAAGACATTGTATATTGACTTACGTATTTAGTATCGCACCCGATTAGTATGCAGCTCCATAGTTAGCAGCACTGATTGTAATGTGAAATGATGGCTTTTGTCTCAACAAAGAGCAGTTTATCCATCCTTTGTCTATAATTGTTACATTCCATGAGAGGGAGTTCCATGTGTGAACCTCTCTTTGAAGAAGCCCAATGGTGATACATGCCACAAGTGTGAGGTGTTACATATTAAAATGAAAGTTGCTAAAGATGCTGGAAATGCTGAAGAACCAGAGAGTATGTCAGTCGATCTACAACTGCATGAAGAGGCAGCTGACTTTGCATACAAATCAAAAGCAAACGAAGAAGAACTTTGTAAAAACGATGAATCGAGAAAGTGTTTTAGTTTTTATCTACTGCTGTGCCTGCTTATGCCATGCCTCAGTTCGTCTAGAGCACTTTGCAAACGTCAAATATGGGTCTTCGATTATTTAGTACACGATAATTCTACAGGTCAGTCAACCAATTATATGTGGCATGAAGCCTTGGGAGATAGATGTGCTAATCAAAAGTCTTTATTCATGTATATACATTTATCTAACATGCAGTCTCACCGGAAATAATGTTTCATTCTAACACCTGCGGGGTAACCATAAAAACTTTCATATTCCTTCTATGTTCATGAAAGCCATAAATTATTTCCCACTTATTAAAGTTATTAATCATTAATCCCTTGTTGCTGGGCACATGCACATGGGATGTGACATTTATCATTCATGGATTGAGAAAGGAAAGAAACTTTGAGAAGTTCCAATGTATAATTTACACGATTGGTACCAGTTGGTACGAAGCACTGGCAAAAAGTTAGCTTTAACAGCTGTTGAAGTAATCGAAGAACAGTTTTGTGACTTTGCTGGATTGCTCAAATCAACTTTGGTTTCTAGAAAAAAGAACACAGATGGTAAACCATTTTCATGGCATGATGTTCAATGGCTTCAGTATGTACACGGTGTAGGAATTATACACTAAAATAACTCCTCAGGTGATGAACCATTAAAGATTTTTAATTTCTAAGAAAGAGGCCAGCCTTCAACAAGCCAAGTATAAAGGAGATACAAATCCATGTTACCCATTGCCACAGAAAAAAGGATTTATTGGATATGCTGCCTCTCTTACCACAATTTTCCATGACTTCTACAGAAGCCTGCAAACAGATTCTGCTGCCAGCTGTACATATCATCCAGATCTAGATGAAATCGAGTTAGAGTAGCATGTTTTACTGTATAACTAATCTGCATACTACTTTTGTGACATTTTTATGATCATTGTAAGAAGAATGAAACACTGCAATCTGTACTAAGTGTAAAACATTCTATACCTTTTGGTCTACGTATTTGATAAAAACATGAAGAGCTTCAGTTGAATGATTTGTAAGTTTAAGAGCTAATGCCCAATTAAGGGATGAAAATGATCAACAGAATGAAATGGTGTAAAGAAATGTGAGTGTGCCAAACAGACTTTGCTTAAAGGCTCGTCTGAATACGACTTGTGACATTTTGATGGTACTTGTACGGCAAATGACATATTGTTTTGTAGCATATTCATACTTGTTCAGTGTTAATAATTTATTGTTGTTTTGTTTAGATTTTTTAGAATATACGGAAGGCTTATATCGACTGATGTGTCCGATTATAAAGTTACAATAAATGCTCAAAAGGACATTTGTAGCCTTTGGGGATGAAAAGGGTGAAAATATTTAAAAGGGCGAAAGCCAAATGGCATACCAAATAGATAGTGTTGCATGTAAAATTCAGCATGTATTATTCGTTTTTCATTAACATTTGGAAGTTGCAGAGCCTATCAAACTTTGTATTTGTCTCTCCTGAAAAAATGGGTTTTTTTATTTAAGTCCCTTTGACCGTGCATTAAAGATATATACAACGTGTATCTAAAACATACCGACAAATTTTGATAGGTTACTCCTGAGGTGGATATAGAGATAAGCAACCCTTGGTACAGGTCAAATAGAAAGAGTGCCACATGCTTCCAAAGTTTGAGAAAAATGTATCGTTTATTGTCATATTTAGGAAACTGCTTGCGGGACAGGAACAAAGTAATGGTTACTAATTATCTAAATCGTAATCATTAATAGTACAGTGCATTTCGTGTACATGTAACCCACCCCGTTCTGTTTAAAAGGTGTGTTTCCAACCTTATTTCTGTAAAAAAAAAAAAAGTATGTTACAGGAAAAGTTCCCTATGTGTGACTAAGATTATGAAATGCCAGCATAATTAGTAACATGAATGTATTTGGCAGAAATTGTCTTACTCTCGCCGTTTTCGAGTAAATATTACGAGTACGATTTTGATTTCACAGAAAAGTGGTTCTGCCTGCCAAGTAGGCAACCATTAATAACCATACGCGCACAACACCGCAGTGGCGTGTGGACATTACGTACAGGTGGTTTGTAGTGGAACTGAATCGTAAGTTGTTTAATTTTCTAAGAGGCGCAGATTATTGATGTGGGTCAACGGTTTCCCCTACTCTCATTATCAGTAGCGTAGTTCCCCTTCCTAACAAAGAAGAGAACTGTAGATCAAAACCAACACTTCACTGCACTTTGCATGCTTTCTACTACACATCGACATGACGAAGTATACTAACTCAGAAATGACAGACATGGTTCTGCTTTACGGTTATGTTAAAGGTAATGCACGAGCTGCTGTACGATTGTACCATGAGAGGTTTCTAGCACAGCCGCAACCTCGTAACGAGACCTTCACAGATGTCACTCAGAGACTGCTTGAAACAGGTGCGATTAGATATGAGGTGAGTCTCGTCACCCGAGGAATGTCCGTACACCAAATGTGAAAGAAGAATTACTAGGTGTTGTGAAGGAACCCCGTTAACAAGCCCCCACGACATTGCGCACGGAATGGGTGTGTTCCATTCCACCGCATGGCATGTTAAGCACGAGCAGGTGCTGCGTGCCTACAAGGTGCGAAAGGTGCAGGCATTGGGACTAGCAGATTTCGCTCCTCGATGTGACTTTTCGCAGTGGTTTCTGCAACAGTGCACAACAGTTCATCAGTTTACTTCCACTATATTGTTTACTGATGTAGTGACATTCACGATAGACGGTTATTTTAACAGCAGAAAGAGTCACATGGGGGACGACACTAATCCTCATGCAAACACCAGCACAGACAACCAGCACAGATTTCCTGTGAACAACTGGGCGGGCATTGAAGGTGGTCATCTCATTGAGCCGTACTTGATGTCGCAGTGAATGACTGGGCTCTTGTACTGGCAATTCCCGAAATTCACTTTGCCAGATTTCCTCGATGATGTGCTGCTTGTGGTCCGGCAATGTATGTGGCTTCAATTACGACGGTGCCACTCAACATTCTACAAGAGCTGTACATGATTTCTTCAACTTGGAATTTCCAGCACGATGGATTGGAAGAGGTGGGCCTGTTGTGTGACCAGCACGCTCTCCTCATCTTAATCCGCTAGACTTTTCCTGTGGGGGTCAATCAAGGCTCTGGTGTATGACACACCCATAAAGTCAGAGGAATATCTGTTAGCCAGGGTTATGGCTGCCTGTGGCAAAGTTAAAGATACACCTTTTGTTCTCGAAAGTGTATGCTAGTCTTTCATACGCAGAATTAATTGTTGCAATGAAGTTGGCGGCAAAAATTGTGAACATTTGTTGTAAAGTTCCTTATGATGGTACGACATTAAACTAGTAGTGCAAGCACGTCCATTTCTTTTCTGATTTATTTACTCCTGACAGTGAGAAAATTCCACCGAACTGTAATTTGTGGAACTTACTAATTTACAACCACACAGTTGCGGGAAACTCATTCCACTATGGTGCAGCGCGCAGACCGCCATACTGGTTGCCTACCTGCAGGCAGTATTACTTCTGTGTGAAATCTAACATCTAATTTTTACTCGAAAAATGGCGACAGTAAGACAATTTTTCAAAAGACATTTAAGTTGCTGATTTCGCTGGAATTTTGTAATGTCTAGTAAAACATAGGGAATTTTTCCTGCAAACATACTTTTTTTGCAGAAATAAGGGTGGCATCGCCCCCTTTCAACATCATAGGGGTGGGTTACATGTGCACGACATTTACTGTGTTAATGATTACAGTTTAAATAATTAGTAGCGATTACTTTGTCTCTGTCCCACGAGCAGTTTCCCAAATATGTCAGTAAATTATAATTCTTTCTTCAAAATTTGGAAGCGTCTGCCGCTCTTGCTATTTGACTTTGACCATGGTTTGCCTATCTCAATATTTATATTTCCACCTCAGAACTAACCTATTAAAGTTTAATCAGTATGTTTTAGATAACCGATATATACAGCATGGTCTGTCTGCTTAACGTGAACACCCCTAAAATTTCCAGAAAGATTTGCGTATAAAGAAATGAGCTTTTCACTAAATTAATTACGTACAGGGGCCAGTAATTTGCCACAAAGTGACTATTCGTAACACGTGTATGGACAGGAATAATTAAACCACAAATTATTTTTCCCCTCGGAACATTTATTTATTTCAACGATATCTGAAAATTCATGCAAAGATAAATTCAGTGATATAGCACATGCAATGGAAAGTAACACAGAAACATCAAGAAATAATGTTCAAACATGTTTAAGTTAAGTGAGCCGGTAGCATGGGTCAGTGGACCTGTTCTCGCAGCTGTAAGCAAGCAACACGCACCATGACTCATCCTGGCGGGACTGCTTCCATATAGCACCTTAATGGTGCAAGAGGCATGGAATGCGATATTGGACAAAGGAAGGCACCGCATCGGAGGGAAGACAGGCAATGTGAGTGCAAGCCTGAAATCAATATGTTACATTTTTGCACCAACGTAATTCAGGAGATTTGTTTCCTAGGCATTAACTTTACTGAGTAACGAATGCGTACAGATGTACAACAAAAATAGAACAAACCAACCTAAGAAGAAATGCAATCGCAACTGTATGCATAGTGCAAAATATCACAGTTTTGGTTGAAATGCTTCGCATCAGGTATTTTCACATCATGTGATTGATGTGTTTACCATGACAGCAATACACATCTGTAAACATACATGTAGCGAGATACCAGCGGCCTGAAATGTTTCTGGCGTAATGCCTCTGCAAGCTGCCACAATGCATTCCTGCATGTCTTCTGGCGTCGTAGGAATCGTGTTGTACATCCTATCTTTCAGTGTTGCCCACAGGAAAAATAGAGAGGTGTGAGGTCGGGAGAGCGAGCTGGCGATCTTACAAAACCAACATGCCCTAAGCAGCAGTTTGTAAAAGTTTAATTTAAAACTTGCCTCGCCACCAAAGTAAAATGCGCAGGACAACTATCATGATGAAACCACATATCACGATGTATGTCGAGCGGTATATCTTCCAGAAGTGCCGGTAAGTTCTCTCTGAGGAAATGGGCGTACGTACAGCCGTTCATTGTCTCTTGAAAGAAGTATGACCCTATGATGTATTCTCCAACGATTCCACACCACACGATCACTTTCCACTGTCGCTGGTGCTCCATATGCCGCACCCAATACGGATTCTCCGTCGCGCAGTAGTGCATATTTCGTAAATTTACGCGCCCATGGTTTGTGAAGGTCGCTTCATCGGTAAATAGTTTGTTCTTCAGAATATTGCTGTCATCCCTTACAGACATCAGAACAAAAGTAAAAAACTGAACACACTATTGGAAGTCACCTGAAGAGTCACGTGATATGGATGGAAATTCCATTGGCGCAGTATCTGTACCACACTGGTTTTAATTATTCCTACGAACCTGGAAAGTTCTTGGGTATCTATGTGGAGGTTTGCATCGACATGTGCCAACACATCGTGTTGATGCGTCCCGCCCATAGCAGTCTTTTGTTGCACTCGTGTTGTGGAATTCCAATCACCTCGTGACAAGAGACGTGATCAAATTCTCCGTTTCGTTTGCTGTGAGAAGGGCGTCCGATTAAGAAACCTTTTACCATACATTTGGATGGCTTGCTTGGCATCTCTTCCACACTCACCGTAAAAAATTAGAGCGTCCAGTTTTTCCTCATTCGTGAACTTCATTGCGTACTTACAGCTACACATTTCAATACAACTTTACATAACTGATTACGGTGACTGGTGATGCGCTGCTATTAAAAAGCGGTCCTGCGAGGGTGGGTCACAGCGTGTGTTGCTTGCTTACAGCTGTGAGTACAGGTCCACTGTCCCATGCCCCACTGTATTCCTCTTTGCACGTACTTTCAGATGCCGTTAAAATAAATGTATTTTTCCAGGGGAAAAATCATTTGTGGTTTAATTATTTCTGTCCATACGCGTGTTACGAATTGTCACTTTGTGGCAAATTACTTGCCCCCATATGTAATTTAATTTAGCGTAAACCACATTTAATTATCTGCAAACGTTCTCGAAATTTGGGGGGTGTCCTTATTAGGTGGACCGCCATATATATATATATATATACATACATATATTTGTTGGTATCTCGATATTACATATATCGAAGGAATAAATGTATAATTTCCATTATAATGTAATGATATCAAAATTTGTAGATAAATATGTATTACTCTGTCACAATACCGATAGTTATATCTTTAACATAAAAACAAAGAACTCTTTCAAAGATTATACAAATTTTTTATTTGATGATAAAATAAAACAAGAAGTTATCGACATAACTAATAAGCCTACTTTGCTTCACATAAATCCAAGCAATTTTGATGGTGTTCCTAAAAGGTTAGATGATATGTGGGTCTCGATATCTCGTTGATAGCGATATCAAAAGAGATGCCACCAGAGACAATTTAAATTATAGTAAAACAATTACAAATACACATGCCTCACCTGGGACTCGAACACAAAACTACTCGTACCATAATCTGGTTTGAATTTAACTACATTACGGTTGTGGGATTCGAAACATCAAATTGGGTATTAATCAGTATAACATATTAACAGAGACATCATTTCAAAAACAAGAGGCTGAGTAACTTAAATCATGTAAGTTTACATAGCCTATCACAGTACTGCATGTATCCTGAATTATGTGGAAATAATTTGACTGGTTACCGAGATATTACATAAAAGTTTTAGTTTCTCATTTGGCGCCACCTTAAATAAAAAGCCAAAACCAGGATCTCTATAGGCAGATCTGATGCTTCTAATAGACACCATTAGCATACAAAGATTGGTTGAAATTTGTCAAATCATTAAAAAGATGTGTTAAACTAATCTATATTATTGAGGTGTTGTTTACAAAAACTGAATTAGTCCAACAATGCCAGTTTTTATACTATGATGACTACTTGTGCTGCATTGAGAGATGCATTTTATGGTCGAATTTTTATGCAAAAACTCATCTTGAGCAACTGAAAACATTGTTGGAAAATATGGTGTTTCTACAAGATGTTGATATGTCCATTGCCATTCTGACAAAAACTGGTAATGTTCCGGACTAGTCAGTTTTATGCTAGAAAGTTGTGTCATGGTAATGTTCTGGAATAGTCGGTTTTTGCTAGAAAGCTGTGATGTGGTGGAACTAGTTTATCAAAATAATTTTCCCAATCGCGCCAGGGGTTTACGAGTTTGAATTCTAGCTTGGTCATTTTTTTTTTATGCTTCCTTTGTGTTGCATGGTGATTGGATTGTGGATCACCGCAATTATGGAGATATCTCTATTAAATGTCGAGTTTCATATAAATATTAACGACCATGGATACCTGCAGAGCGTTCTCGAATATAGTAATATTTCTGGCCTTACTGGCTATGTCCCAAATGCCAAGTAAGTAATTATCTTACTCTATGGAAGTGTATTATTTCTTGTGCTTAGCCGGCATGGTTTTATAAGTTGTCTTTCAATGGACAAACAGTCGCAGTACCCACGAAAAAGGAAGGAAAAAGTAAAGAAGGACGTAATAAAAGAACTATTATTAACTAGTGATGGTCGTCTGGCACAAAACAAGAAAATGACTAATACAGTTAATATACTGCCAGTAAGAGGTTACATGTACTTGTCAAATTATCAAGATATTTCTTTTATATGCCAAAGGAAAATATCACAACATCTGCAGAGTTACCAGTGTATTGGGATAATGTCATTTGTACTGCGAGGAAACATCCCACTCCGCTTTCTCTCCGCATTATGAGATATGATGACTTCAAAGACATGAAAGCAAGCAACTGATCCAGTTTTCCTGAATACACCTACATCTCGTTTGCAGCTGAAGGAGGCACGCGTGGTACAAGTAGTAATAGGATACCACACACTCAGAATCAAAAACACATATTGCGGACCATGGAGTTCATACATTGTACGATGTCGAGAACCACTTGCACCTTATTTGGAGATTCCTGCATTGTACCACAACCCAGGGATTAAGTCTGCTAAAGCAAAAGACCTCAGAAAACTAATGGACTACTTAGAAAGCTATATCAACCGAGTGTTCTACGAAGATGATGTTTCTGGAGTACCAGTAAATGGTAGTGGCATTAACAGAGACAGTGAATTTGAGGTTGATGATAACGACAATAGCAGTGGTTGTAATTGGTGAGCTGTTTATGACTTTGGCGTATGTGTCATGAAACCGCATCAGTTCCTTGACTTATTTTTACCAAAATACGTAACTTATCATAACTTACAAACTCTCAATACCATGTGAGGTTTTCTTGTTAGTGAATGTGTAATTATATGTACATAAATATATTATCCATTTGTATGTATATCTTCGTTTTTATTTCAAATAACACACTTTTGTCAGCAAAATAAATAAACAAAATTTAACAAAAAGCGGAAATGTCCAAAATAATATATTTATTTTCTGGAAATGGAAACAATATTTCCTGTTCCAATTGATAGCTAAACCTCTTTGGATATACACATATGTACAAACAAGATCTTGCTATTTTAATGTTTAAAATTAATATGAGAAACAGTTTGTTTCGTTTCCTGAGAAACTTACTTTTTGGTCTAATCGCTGTTTTTGCTATCAACCCCTCAATTTAGGATGCACCATTTTGAAAGAAAAAGGGTTTGTTATAATTAAATTATGTAAGTTTACATGGCTCACTGTATCACTACTTGTGTAAAAATTTTAGTTGAAATTAGACGATTGGTTACCAAAATATGGCATAAATGTTGCATTTTATTACCTGGTAGTATCTTACAATATGGTGTCAAAGGATGATCTCTATAAGCATATTTGATACTTCTGATGGATAATCTTAGAATACAAAGTTTAATTGAAATTGGTTAAATTGTTTAATAGAAATAAAAAATTTATCGAAATGATTTATATGGCAGCCATACCGTAAATAAAACTAGACAAACGTAAAACATGTCCGACAGTGAGAATCGGTTGATTGGTCCCCGTTATGACATAAAAGCTCAATTTTCGCATGTGGTGTTATCATTATTACTGGAGAACAAAACAGTGATGTATTGGCACATTATGTGCTTGCAATACATTCTGATACCTATTAAACTCTGTTTAAATTGTTTGTGGCATATATTTAAGTTGTATGAAATATATTGGCACATATGGCGTACTAACATTAAATATTTACACTGCTGTTATTTTGAAAACATGTGACTACCTCTTTAAGGTATGTATATAAATTTAGATGGACTACAAAATTATAATGTGTTGCCTAAATTTGGTTGGTATCAGTTTTTTCCCGAGATAAGACACAAAAGCTTAATTTTTCATGTTGTGTTATCTTCAAAAATAGTGAACACTTGTGTTAATGTATTAGCTCTTTTGACTCTTTCACAGATACTGCCTGCATGCGAAGTTGCTGAAATGTGTTACATGGTTTGATAAATATAACATAGTAGTATAAAATTTTTATATGGTCACCATTTTGAAAATAATAGTCTGACCCACTAAAACATGTGGGTTGACATGACCTTCCATATCCGAGTGCCTAATTTCGTAGGAATCGATTGTTTGTGTCCCGAGATATGACATAAAATTTTATTTCAATATGGCGCTGTCTTACTAAATGGCGGATAAAAAAGGCTATATATTGACACATCTGATGAATGTAAAAGAAATTTTTAGTCTAACAAGTTTGGCCGAAATTTGTTAAACATTATTGTTGATACTGCAAATAAACCTAAAATATTTATATTTCCAACATTTTGAAAATAAGTGCATTATCCATTTAATTTGCGTATTCGAGCATTTCATACATTATTAATTATTTTCCAAATTTGGCAGGAATCAGTTGTAAAGTTATCCAGGTGTAAAATTTTCCGTGTTGCAATATCTTAAAAAATAGCTGATTTATAGCATTATCGCTTTCTATATTCAATGTCTACATCATGCACTGTCAACATATCAAATTTCGTTCAGTTATGTTAAATGGTTCCTGAGATACAATGTAACAGCTTTATGTTTGAATTTCCACATTCTTCCAAAATGGAGAACCAATACAATTATCGGTTTTAAATTTAATGCTTACATCATTCACTGTCAACATACCAAATTTGGTTATTTTCGAAATGTGCACTATCTTTCAAAATGGTTTACCAATAAAATTATCGGTTTCTTAAATCAAGGCTTATATCATGTACTGTCAACGTACCAAATTTGGATTAAATCGGAAAAAATTATTCCAGAAATATAACATAGCACCCTATTTTTTAAAAAAAAATTGTCGCCATTTTTAAAATGAGTAACCATCATAATTGAAAACTATCAAAGTCTGGTGTCCTTACTGAATACTCTATGTGGATGTAGTTTGGTGAAATTCTGTTGTCTGGTTTGAAAGTTATCAGGGAACATACATTCCAGACAGGCATGAGGGTGGTTGCATAAACACATCTTTCCTTCGGAAAGTAGGCTAATTAGTCCAGTCAACCGGTGCTCAAAAGAGGTGTTTTCAGGAAAAATGCCGGAAGTTTTTTTCTCACCGGTTTTGTATGTTTTTTGGGGTGCTGAATCCGAATTTCATGTTTGCGCCATCGAAGGTGGTGAGCTTCACAAGAAAAACGCAAAAAAACCGTTAAAATTTCGTAATTTTTTTTAGTTTTTGGCTTATATCTCCAAAATTATGCATCTAATCGAAAAGATCATTCTATACGAAATTAAAGTAGACAAAACTTCCTACAAACTTCATTTATAAAGTTAATTTTCTGATGAAGTATCCAGGCGTTAGAGCGCGCTGAAAAAAGGGCAATTTTTTTACCCTTTGGCAAAAACTAGAGAAACGCTCTCTTTCACCCGCGATAACTCGAAAACTATGCGTTTAATCGAAAATGCCTCTTCATTCCAAATTAAAGTAGACAAAATTTCCTATCAAATGCATTTTTGAAATTTAAATTTCTCATAAAGGGGGTCACGTAGTAAAGCTCGATGTAGGATGTTGTATTTTTAGCCCTGAGCCAAAACGAGAGGAATGCCCTCCTAAAACGCGACGGCGCGATGTTCCCTTCCTTTATGAATGCTTAGATGAAGAATGAATTAAATAAATAAAGAGTAAAATAATTCAAAAGAAATGACTTCTTAGGTGACTGAGTA
This sequence comes from Clitarchus hookeri, assembly GCA_002778355.1. Classification (NCBI taxonomy): domain Eukaryota; kingdom Metazoa; phylum Arthropoda; class Insecta; order Phasmatodea; family Phasmatidae; genus Clitarchus; species Clitarchus hookeri. Next base: position 1,495,594 of record NQII01000053.1, on the reverse strand, counting down.
TGAATGTGTATGAACACTTTCAGGACAGCCGGCACTAGTCAGCTACCCCTAATGGTGCGGCCAGTTCCCATTAGGGGTAATCCCGTTTCCGTTCGGTCCCTTTATGTGCTGTTAGTCACAATCCGCCCTTCAGAGCCCCTTCCCCCAGCTCCTTTTTGGGGGGGGAGCCCCTCTTAACCCACCTGCTCTTGTATTGAGTTAGTTTGCTTAGAATCACCAACGCATCGTGGTAAAATCTTATGTGATCTTGTGTTTTCAATGTTATGTGCGTGCATAATGTCTCGCACGGAATGTGTCCTTTGTGATAAGCTGTTAGAAGACGGGGCACAGAAGAGTGTTGTGAAAGAAATGGGGTTGAAATCTTTCATTGAAGCCAGTAAGAAGAGATAGGATGGTAAGGTAGTTGTATTTAATGTGGTCATAAGGCTAGGAGGGTTTCATTTGTTAATGTAATCCATGGGGGCGGTGGGTTTCATCATGGAAGAGAATGGCCTGACCGAACTTTTCAATACAGTGTACGCAGTCAACAGTACTAAGAAGATTATGACTAGACATACCTACGCTAGGGCTGTCAGAGCACACATGTTGGCTTTTACAACTCTAGGTAAGGTGATAATGGAGTCCCTCAACTTCTCCTCCACGTTCCACTTCGAAGTTGAGCAACTTTTGTATAGTATGGATCGATCTGAGCTACTGGACGCACATGAAAGGGATTGTGGGAAGGAAATCGAACAAAAAATGAAAGCCCAGCTTCAACATTTCGCTAATCTAGGGCCCACTGCAAAGTTGTGGATTCAGTATTTCGAAATGATAACTTTAGTTTTGAGATTTGTTGAATCTGAGAGAATGGGCAACTGGAAACTACAACTTGAAGTCATACACAAGATGCTACTATACTTCCATGCCAGCGGCCACTATTTATATGGCAAGTGCGCCCATATGTATTTGCAAGATATACTTACATTGGAGCATTCTATGCCACCAGATGAATTCAGGGCATTTACTTCGAAAGAGGGTTTCACTATTCAACATAGTGAAAAATACTGGTGCGGAACATGGAGTGATATGTGCATTGAGCAGGAGCTCATGAAGAATATGAAGGTTCAAGGTGGGCTGAGTAGAGGTCGTAGATTCAGCGAGGGCATTTTGGCGAGGTGGTCGCTGGGCATGACCTCACTCCTGCATGTTGCTAACGCAATCGAGGATTTCTGCGGCGTGAATTTTGCGACATCCGAACAGCATGTGGATAGTCGCGATGCAACGATACGTCGGGACAACAATGATACTATAAAAATGTTGGAGTGGTTTCATCAACACCCACTTTTCTCCGATACCCAAGAACTCATTTCAATCAGCAGAGGGATAGTGGGGGGTGTTAAAATAAATTGTCACTTGTCCATGGAGGTGGGGACCCAATGTATCAATGAAATTATTGGCGGTGATTTTAAATCGGTCGAGTTCAAACGGAGTGACCGGGTGGTGCCCCTTGCAACCATCAACTCAGCCGTCCTGATTAATGATGAACTTGTGATCATTAAGCCAACCACTCTGTTTCAAAGGATGGTTATTGCCAAACAATCAGAAGAAGAACTAGAGCATTTCTTAACTTATGAACTGTCTCCATATCAGCTAGCTTTGTTTGATGGGGGTGGCATGCGAGGTCCCCAACTCCGGAGAGACTTCTACAACTTATTTCCTGCAAATGCAAGAAGGACTGCTGAGGAAGTTGTGGATATAGACGTGCAGGTCTCTTATACACAAGGCATTGTCTACATTGTGAAGGGGCATGCTCCAACATTGGCAGCAGTTTCGATGAAGAAGATGAAGACAACCAGGACGACCCCACTGCTGCAATACCACTGTCTGAAGAGCTGGAGTGACAGAAGGTAGTAATTCTTACAATTTTTTACAGCATTTATACAGAAGTATACCTTTACTATTCACGTTTTCTCTATCATATAAATTATCTAACTCTATTATAATTTTTCTTCTTGCAGAACCACCATTCATCCCCCTCCAACTTGACCAGCCCGGACCTTCTACTGCCCGAGACGACACCCCTCTGCCTGGACAACCAACGTCTGTACGCAAACGAATACGACTTCAATAACCACATCCTCTTGTAAAATAAAATAAAAGTATGTTCCAAACTTATTTTACTTCGCCACTACTCCTCTACAAAGCCCGAAGTTATTTCTAAGTAAAATAACTAACTTCAAGAAATCTCATGTCATACATAATATGATTTCATTAAAATTCATATTTACAATCAATTCATTCAAAACAGTTGTTTTCAAGCATGATAGAGTGAAGGTAGAGCGCCGATGAGAGATAGAAAAATGGGAGAAGGCGCTTCTCAGCTTTGGCCAGGGGGACCAAAAACTTGCCATTTTTCATTGCGTGACCCCCGTTATGAGAAATTTAAATTTCATAAATGCATTTTATAGGAAATTTGGACTACTTTAATTTTGAATGAAGTGGCATTTTCGATTAAACACATAGTTTTCGAGTTATCGCGGGTGAAAGAGAGCGTTTCTCTAGTTTTTTCCAAAGGGTCAAAAAATCGCCCTTATTCAGCGCGCTCTAGCGCCTGGATACTTCGTCAGAAAATTAAACGTGAAAAAAAATTTTGTAGGAAATTTTGTCTACTTTAATTTTGTATAGAAGGATACTTTCGATTAAGCGCATCATTTTGGAGATATAAGCCGAAAACTGAAAAAAGTACGAAAGTTTTACATTTTTTTTTGCGTTTTTCTTGTGAAGCTCACCACCTAAAATGACGCAAACATGAAATTCGGATTCAGCACCCCTAAAAATATAGAACTGGTGAAAAAAAAACTTCCGGAATTTTTTCTTGGTAAAACATCTGGTTGACTGGACTAAATATAGAACAATGAATTTAATAATGTTTCCTTTATTATATTATTTTACAAAGTTACCAAATAAGTTTCTAGACTGCATATAATATTCATATTCACTTCATAGGTAATAAAAAAATATTATAAAAATTAAATTAATATATTATATTTTGATTCATAATTTTTTCAATATTTGTACCATCAAAATCAATTAAATTTATATCTGATTTTGAACAATATTGTTAAACCATTCATTAATCATTGTATAACATGAAGAATAAGCAGGATCGTAAGCAATATAATCCATGAAACCATGGATTGTTTTTGTTTCAAATCTACATAACAATATTTTCCTCTAAGTGATTAGATTAATCGTATTTAACAACCATATCATAAGCAACATTGCAGTGAACATTTATGTTGTTTATTGCATGAAAATTTGGTGGTTTAATGACTAAAATTATTTAATCTTTTTCCAAAACTAGTGTTTCTTTTAATCCCTAAAATTTTAGATAATCGATTATCAAACATAATGTTGAATTTGGATTCAACTCTTATTCTATTTCTTATACTGTCTGGTGATAATTAAATTTCACTAGTGAAAAATGTGTAAAATTATTTGTTTTTGTTAATCGATATCATAATAATGTCTTTATTTGTATATGTTATTGTTATTTTATTTTATGTATGTTAGGGATTAAATATGCTGTATGGAATACGCAATGTGATTAAGCAAGTGATCATTATGGCGAATAACACAGTAAAGTGTCTTCTTTAATATATAATTATTATTCAACTTCAATATCTTATTATTTATTTATAAACAAAAATTGTTGGTTTAAAGTGAAGAAAATTGATGGTGACTTTAGTATTTTGATTTCTAAAAAAATTCAACAAATAAAAAACTGTGAACTATTGCCTGGCAATATAAGGGCAATAATAGTTGGCCCATGTAATTTTGAAAAGGCGAATTTAACTTCTAATTTTATATACAAAAGTGGATTGCTTAATTACATTATATGTTTACTCAAAAAGTTTAAATAAATCAAACATGTTCAATAATAAAGTGATTTATAAAGGTATTCATAAAATTAAGAGAACAAATCGGTTACTTTTTTAAATAGTAATGAAGAAATTATCCCTTTAGATAAAATGTAACAATACTTCTGGGGTTATATTCTATTATATTATTATAGATATTCAATGCATAGAAAGAGAATATTTTACCTGATGTGGACACAAAATCATCGATTTATTTTATTAAGCTCAAACCTACCCAAAGTACCAAAGCAGTTAGTTAGATATAATACAAACTTTATATGTATTTTTCGGCAGGACGATACTAATTTAAAGCACATATATAATTATTTTCTTGGTGGTGATATATCGTATGAAAAATTCATGGACAAGTGTTCAAAGGTGTTGGAATAAAAATTTTTGTTTTATAACTGTAAATGTGAATGGTATAAATATTGATAGAAAATATTGGTATAAGATTAAAGTTTTTATAACTGTTTGAGTGGTTGTATGAATTTTTGTATAAATGATCATACGAGAATGGTTGTATGAACAGTCGTGCGAACGGTTGTTAAGTTATATTATTGTATGAACCCCTGTTATGATTTTGATATTATGTGGACAATTATCCTTAACGGGGAAATAAGGACGTAAAAAGTTATTGAATACAGTTATGTAATGAACACTATATAAAAGAGGATTATTTAATATTAAGGTTGTACAATATTAGTAGTTAGAAATGGCCGGTATAAACGTAGCTTCGTGAAAGGGAGCCGGGGAGCCCAAGATGGCACCAGTGGACACATCATGCTCTTGCATTCCACCACCATGGTAGCAATTTTGGCATTCAGTGGCGGCCATGTTGGCAGCCAGTACAGAAACCACCTGTCATTCCATAGTGATAGCACCCATTTTGTTTTTTAAAAAATTCTTAAAAAATTCTTAAATTTGTTTTTAATTCTTGGTTGGTGGCCATGTTGGAATCCAGTACATAAACCACCTGTCATTCAATAGCGATAGCATCCATTTTGTTTTCAAAAAAATTATGAAAAAAAAAAATTTTTTAATTCTCGGCAACCATATTGGATGGTGCCACCCACCCTCACCCCTCACCTGCCCCTTCGGTGTGACTCCTCTCCGTTCAGCGACCGCCCTGCCGAGTCTGCCAGACACCAGGGGTGCTAGAACCCCTCTCTGTAGAGTTG
>NQII01000053.1:1395375-1490488 GCA_002778355.1 Clitarchus hookeri | reverse complement strand
TACCCATCGAGGCTGCGACAGAAAATATTACATCATAGCACAGTGGCCTGACATAATATGAACACTTGTGATTTGGTATTTATTCAAAAAAATAAGCACACTTGCGTGTATGGTTTTATTATTATTCTGCCGTGAGATCTATATTTTTTCTCAGGCCAGGTATTCAATTGAACTCAACACACACACACAGTGAATAAATATTTAAGAAAAAATGGTAGACATAACATAACGTAAGAAATAGTCTCCAACAGTCAAAGTTCGAATAGCGTCTTCCTGAGAACGCACACTGAATACTAGCCAATGTGAGTAGTTATACATGCGCCTGCGACTTACACACATATGACGCCAGCATCCCCCCTTGGGAACAAAATGTAACAAATGATAGGAAGTAATTTGGATACAATTATAGGGACAGCCATTAGGTATTTTCTCACGCTACAAAGGCGGTCAGACGCTGTTAAAAACGAATTATGTCGGCGCAGTCATCGCTGCATGTTCTTATGCTACGAAGGTGGTCAAACGCTGTTAAAAACGAATTAAGTCAGCTGAGTCATCGCTGTGTGATAGATTGATATAAATTACACCAATGTACTTGTCGCCCCGCTAAGTAACAATGACACAGTCTTTGTGTGCGGGCCAGAGCAGAAGAGGCAAATGAGAAAATATTGCGCTACAAACCGAGTGCGGGCACCCGTCGTGCGAGCCCGTCACAAAGGCAGTCAGACGGCGTTAAAAAACTAAGTCCGAGCAATCGCTGGACGACAGATTGATATAAATGGCACCCCCATCAATTCAACTTTCTCTCCACCCCGCCACAAAGCCTGTACTTGTCACCGCGTTAAATAAGAATGGCCCAGTCTTTGTGTGCGGGCCAGAGCAGAAAGGCATTTAAGAAAATATTGCGCCACTAAAATCTGCAAACCGAGTGCAGGCGCCCCTCGTGTGGGTGGCCGTCGTGCGACCCCTCAGGAGGCGTTAAAAGTGAATTAAGGCCGGCTGGTCAGTCACTGGGCGACATATTGATGTAAATTACCCCATTATTTATACTTGCACGTGCGAGCCCTGCGACAAAGCCGGTCAGATTTTAAACGAATTAGGATGGTCGAACAATCGCTGTACGTTCAAAAAAGCGGTATATTACATCGCAGGGCTATCTTACTTTCGCCAAAAAATTATAAAATATATAATGTAGATTTACAGATTTGATTACCAGCATAATGGAAGTTGTCACACAGGAAACTAGGCTACCAGTAGGTATTAATAACATTTACAAGGCAGTGGAAACTGGTGCATTTAAATTGCGGCATGGAAAATTATTGCCAGGAACAGTTCACGCAATAATATTTGGTCTGTCTAATTCTGGTAATATGTGCACACTTATTAGTCTTTAAGAGGAACTGTACGGCATCAAATTCGAAAACATGTCCCTTTATACGAAATCACTCCACCAGCCAAAGTATTTGCGCCTAGCAAAGATACTGCAAGGCGTTGAGTGGCGGCGATATTTCCCCTTTAGCAAAAATTAATATGTTATACAGCCAGAGGAGGCATTACTGAACTCTGTGATTATTTTCGACGATGTGATGTGCGAAAAACAAACAAATATCCAGCGATATTTCAGTATGGGACGCCATATGGCAGTGGATGTTATTTATCTATGCTAAACATATTCGCATATGCCAAAGCATCTTTTATGTGACAATGCCAATTTCCTGGCCCTATTTCGTATGGACGATTTAAATTTACATCACATATACTCGGATAATGTAAATAGTGATATGGAATTTGACAGATTAAAATAAATATGTTCGCATTGCTGGAGCTAGGCTTATGGTTCCTAGTGATAGCAAAAGATTTTCCAATTGAAAAAGGGCGGTACCGCAAAGCATTTGATCAGTACATAATAGTACTGCAGTGAAGTATGAGTTACTCCATATCCAAATTTGAGCATAGTGGCCTGAAAAGCTTGCTGGAAAGTTGCATAATTTCCACCAACGACGGGAATTGCAGTTTCGGTGGAAAACAGGCCAAGAACCTGGGCATTCCCAGGCATGATGCAGATGCTGTTAACGTATCCTTTGTGCGAAGTGTTACATCTGATGTGCTGCGACTGGTGGTAGCACTGCAAACAAGTATCGAGACACATTTACGCACATTATTGACAGGTATGGCTCGAATAAATGCTGTAGAGACAGCGCTGAGCAGTATGGGAGAGTAAATAGCTATCAGAGTACACACAGACATGTCGTGCGAATTAGGCAGATTGTCCAGCGACATTAAGAAACTGTCTGGGTTGGGTGTTGAATCTCACTTTACGATACTAATATATTGATCGCTAACATGCATGTCCATCTGGGATCATTAATTGAAAATATATCCCACCTCATGGCCATTACTAGCGAAGACGCACTCGAAGCAATGAAAGGCAGGCTGCCTGTCAACACGAACATACAGTCTACCAAAATGGAGGCCCAGCTACACAAAATATCCAAGGACCTGTTGAAACTAAGCATGTTAGGATGTATGATATCTGCTGTGGTGTATAAAATCGCTAACATGGGAGAGCAGATCGGTGCCAGAGTGCTATCGGGCCTCACAGCGTTGCTAGACACTTATCTCAAATCTGAGAGCAGGACACATACAAAAAAAATTTCATCGAATTTAGTAGCCAAGGAGGGCTGTATGTTCGCCAACACAAATGCACTGTATACCAAGCTGGACGGTCAGCTTAGCAACTTAGCTGATGAATTACAGAAAATCGATGCGATAGGCAGCATGGTGTCAGCCATAGTGAAAAAAATTACTGATATAGGGGCTCAAGTGGACGACCTCAGCGCTAAACTCGCCAGCCACTAATGACATGACTGCGCTGGACACATTAAGCACAAAGTTAGAATCGAACCTCAGTGCCATTGGTATGTTGACCATTACAGTGACAGAACATTTTCAGACTTTATCAAATACAGTCCGAAGTGTAGTGTCGAGTAAACTGCCCGCAGTGGAAACACAACTTACAGACACACAACACGCACTACTCGTGTCAACATTTAAAGATATTTTGCGCATAGTGAACGAGAGTGTGGCCAAGCTGGCAGCTATGAACGCCAAGCTCACTTCAGTTCAAACAGCGCTCGAACAAACTGTGGGCAAGGGGTTTGCAAATATCACCACGAAAATTGCTGAACAATTAAATACGCTCGGCAAAAGTATGGCTGTGCTGCATACGCAGCAGGAGAGTGTAGCTGGCTTGGAGACCAAACTTAGCGCGATATTTGAGAGTGTGACAAATAAACAAATTACAAGTATTCTTGAAGAACTGGACAGTCGTAACCGTAGTTTGATTAGTAGTATGTCAGACATTGAAGAACTAATACAGCACAGAAGTATCCATTATTTAAATTATATTCGTACAGACAATGAGAGATGGCAACATTGCGGGCACATGCGTACTACAATAATCAAACAACACAATACTTTCGAAAATAAAATTGTCAACGCAATTGCACGAATAGCAATTATTTAATATAAAGTACACACACATTACACTAATAATGCCAGTATTATGTCTGCAGCAGCCGAGGACTTGACTCGCGTAATCGCAAGTGTTCGCAGGAAGTATATGCAGACTAAGTGGGCGCATATGGAACATGATGCAGTATTGGAATAGGCATTTCAGCCAATCACATCTCGACTGGATATGCTAAATAAACTAGCTATTCTCCCTGATGTGAAGAGTGAACCCAAATTAAAGCAAATTGCAGACGAAGTGTCGTTGGATGAATCGAAACCTAAAAAAAGGGAGAGTTAACACTTGGCCACTGTTCGCAATTACCTAACATCTTATACGAGTCGTTTTAATGATAGTGTTAATGGTGTTTACAGAAGGAATAAAAAATGGTACCTCGGCAATAAACAGATATTTTTCCTACCCGATGATTATGTACAGATAGAAAACGAACTTATTCACGCTTCCCCCGCCTTGTACGAACTATTATTTAAGCGCAGACCAGGCGCGAATTCTCGCGTGAAGCACTTAATATTTAAAAATGCATTATATTACTAGTGCGCATTTAACCGATAACAATATAAATGCCAGCACATATAAAGATTAAACACCCCCTAAATTCGACATTGTATCACAGCTGTTTCCAGACGTCAGCTTAGCTAGCGGTTCGGGACTGACCACAAGACTTGATAACGGCAGTCAGGCTGAGTTTGTTTACTGGGATTATGTGAATGAATTAGTCGCGCGCCTACATTTACTCTTCGCATCCCAGATGGGATGGAAATAACTCACACGCCAATGAGATCGTGAGTATTGTTGAAGAGTTACGTGAAGGGGGGTTACGTATACTGAAATAATGTATCGTGCAGCAATCGCCACTGAAATACATCGGCCAGCTCGAAGAAATTTTATTAGAAGGCAAGTACAGCTGTTTGGCCTCCGTGACCTGTATAAGGCAAATTTGGTTGAAATGATACCTTACGCCTTGCCGAACAAAGGTTTCCGGTACATGTTAACAGTTATTGACTGTTACAGTAAATTCGTGTGGGCCGTTCCCGTTAGATGGAAGACGGGAAAATATGTAGCCAATGCGATGACTATAGTGTTAGACACCAAGGGTTAGGCCAAAAAATTTACAAACAGACATAGGCAAGGAATTCTGCAATAAACCATTCTGAGCACTGATGCAACAGAAAAAATTTATCATTATAACACATTTAGTGATAAAAAAGGATATATAGTCGAACGGTTTAACAGAATGCTCAAAAATCATATGTGATGTGAATTTTCAGCCCAAGGAAGTTATTTCTGGCTGGATATTCTACCCCGATTAATTAATAATTACAATAATAGAACACACAGAACAATTCATATGCGTCCAGTGGGTGTAAAAGACAATTCGTTGCTATCAACAGTATTTAAACAAATAAAAGTTCTAGATTCATGTAAGCAGAAAGCGAAAATTGGCGATTATGTGCGCATTTCACATCTTAAAAATGTTTTCTCTAAAAGTTACTTGCCGAATTGTAGTGTAGAAATTTTTCGTGTTGCAAAGATCCAGCATTACAAGCCACGAACATATGTACTCGAAGATTTAAATGGTGACCAGATAAAAGATTCTACAAGCAAGAAATCATGCCTACTAAATATCCAGACACTTATTTGGTCGAGAAAGTGATTAGCACTAAGAATAATAAAACTTTTGTGAAATGGCTGGGGTTTCATCCTCAATTCAACAGCTGGGTTCCCACAGCAGACCTCCTGCAAATTTAATTTTTTTAGTCACCTCACAAATAGCAGGGAACAGAGCCCAGTAGACAATACCTTAATTTGTTTTGTGTTGAGGCTGTGCACGTCGGAAAAGTCATGACAAAAGGACGATCTCGCCGATGCTAGGAACAGTAGGGGGGAGGTTGGGGGCGCGAGCCAGTGCGATGGCCGCCATCTTGTGGTTACTAGGTAACGAAGTGTAGATAGTCGGAGGGGGAGAGGCCGTGCTGCCTGGCTGGCACGCAGCAGGAGTGAGGAGAGGGATGGTCAAGGGCCTGCTCTCGTCGTGAGTGCGGGGCGATCCCAAAAAGACTCTTACAGCAGACACACAGCTTGTTCGAGACCATTCACAGGTCATTATAAAACTCTTACACTACACAAAACAACAGTCAGTTTCACTCTATGTGCTGTGGTAATAAGATCGCCAAGAAGAAGGGAGCAGGTCACTTCAACAAAATCATAATAATCTCCCTTTTGAGACTCGCATTTCAGGCTACAAGTTTTGCGGTCCTGGAACATGTTTAGACAGTAGACTTCAAAATGGGGATGCGCCTATAAATACACTAGACATGGCCTCTAAGGCCTACACTATTTCGTACAATGAGAGCGATAATTTGGCTGATAGACACACAGCTGACACAATCTTTGTGAATAAGGCAGACAATAGTTAGAACTCCAAACACGAAATTTGGCGAACAATTGGCGGCATGGACAGTTGGTAAAATCATGAAGGCTAAAGTTAAGAGAGGAATGGGTCTTCGCTTCAGGCGAATGTTTAAGAAGAACAGGCATAGGAAAGTTAAGCACAGGGGTATACTTCCATTTTTGCTGCCTGCAATAGGACTTTTGGGATCACTAATAGGAGGTGCCAGCGGAATAGCACAAGCTGTGAAAAGAGCTAAAGATGGAAATAAACTATTGGCAGAACAATTCCGGCATAATAAGCAGATGGAAATTCTAGCCAGCACAAAAAAAACACGGGAAAAGGGCTATACTTGCGCCTGTATCGAGGCAGCGGAGGGGTAAAACGCGCACATCGCTGGCGAAAGAGGCAATCTTAAGGGGACTGCCCGACCGGCCGCTGACAAACATTGATTTATATGAATTTTCGCGAAAATTAAAAATGCATAACTTTCGTGGTGTGTTTATGCGGGACACACGTCCACAGCGGCCGAAAAAATCAGAATGTGGTATAGTGAATTTAGACACGAGTTCGGGGTCTGGCACACACTGTAACACATATAGAAAGGACGGGAACACAGTTAAATATTACGACAGCTTCGGCAACTTAAGGACCACACCAGAACTGAAAAAATATTTTGAAGGCAGTACAATTTATTATAACCACGAGAGAGAACAGTGACCGCGGGACTGGAATTGCGGGCATTTATGCTTACGTTATTTAACGTCTACACAATACTACTAAGGGGTCAGTCATGTCTATCACCTTGATTGTGACAGGCAATTCTTCGGAATTACAGTCTGTGCATTTTCCACCGCTAAGCCTGGCAGGTGAGTGGTCTATTGCCATGATAGATTTTCAAACATATTTTTCAGTACCAAACATCGATGATTATAATTGCATGTTTTGATATGTTAAGACAGACAGTAAAAGGGGTGAGGTACAAATACCTACTAACACATATGAGATTGAAGATATTGGGGATATCTTAAACGTGAGCTGAAACCAGACATCACTTTAGTGTAACATGGAAATTCTAATACTCTGCACAGCGAGATGAAGTGTAGTGTCTAGGTAGACTTCGCGAAAGCGATACTCTAGCTGCCATGCTGGGTTTTGAAAACGCAAAATACGAGGCAAATAAAACCCATGTATCTACCCTGCCTACAAATATTTTTCCCGTGAATGTTATCATATTAAACTGTAATTAAGTTAGCGGCTCGTATCTCAATGGTAAACCGAGCCAGACATTATATGAATTCTCTGCAAACATGCGGCCGGGATTTAAATTTGTGAGCATGCCAACAACACCCATATATGTGCCGGTCGCGATAGAGATCGTACAGGAAGTAATTGTTGCCATAGCAGAACAAGAAAGTCGTTTGATTAATTTTCGAGACGCGGAAATAACAGTGTGTTGGCATTTGCAGAAAGATGGGGCTGGAAATTAAGCATATGAAAGTATATAACGGGACTTATCGTGCTACACCTAAAGTCAGTACGAGGCAGGCACGCAGTTCCCTAACATCTGACAACGTTCGTTTTCTTTAACGATTAGGTTTAACGGTCAAGAGTAAATATGGACATCGAAATCTTAAATGTAAGCGAGCCGGTCAGTTTTGAAGAGGCGATCACCAAGGATGAAATCCACACTTATTCGCCTTATCTTCCAGGCTCGTGTTTGGCATCGTCCGAGGTGCGGATTCCCGTAAAAAACCAAGATATTTACACAGCACCATGTAATTCTTATTTGCGTTTCCGAGGGACACTGACAAGGGCGGGTAATGTGCTTCCAGCAACAACCGAAATCATTAGAAACTGTATACTTCACATGATTAATAGAATCTCCTATGAATTGAACGGGTGTGAAGTAGATGCCACTCACGATGTTGGAATCACGGCAACGATAAAGAATTACCTTTCATTAACGCGTAACCAACTACCGGCTGCCAAAATGGCTGGCTGGGGAATCGAGGAAGATTTTAAGGTTCCTGTTTATGCTAATGGGAAATTTGAAGTGTGTATTCCCCTCGCTATGCTGTTAGGCTTCGCAGGAGATAGTTATGCAAATGGCCAACTCCCAAACGAATGCACTCCAGGACACTGGCGCAGAAGTTGCTACTCTTTCAATACTTTCTATTGAATGGTTACTGCCACACATACAAGTGAACATGTCGGAATGGGTAAAAAAAATTTAATATGCAGAAAAGGGCAGGAACATAGATACGGCATTTCGTACCTGGAGTTTAGAAACGTATCCTAACATACTGAGCTCTGTAAGCATAAATTGGAACGTGAAAACCAGTTTTACAAGTGAGAAACCAAGATATATAATTGTAGTGTTTCAGGCCAGTAAACGTAATGTAATTAATGAGGACTGTTTGACATTTGACCACGTAAATATTAAGTACGTTAAGGTTAACCTAAATTCCGAGGCATATCCGTATGGCGATTTAAATATTGATTTCGCGAACGGAGCGTATATGGTACCACACCAAATGTATGCAGATTTCCAGCATTTGTACTATGGCCAAACACAAGCTCCCATTTTAGAACCGAACAAGTTCATGCACACGGCCCCACTCTTAGTGTTTGACGTTAGCAAACCGTCGCTGGTAGAATCATGTAATGGTCTTGAACACTAAGCATGCTGTGTCAATGAGGATAGTTTTTTCTCGGTACCCTGTAATGTAATGTCATGTGCCGTATAGTACCTAAGATCTGAAATGAAGCTACCTTGTTCACTCAGTACTATGAAATCATGCGAAGAGTACATACGTCAGGTGTGGTTTATTCGCGCAATTGCTTATGAATTTTGCAATGACAACACTGACAGTGTAAATACCCGCTGGACTGAGTGCTGAACCAGTGACCGCCATACAACCTGCTTGAAGAGAGGTACGATTACGTGGAATACAATGTGTTCGCCATCATCATGCGAGGTGTACGAAGCTAAAATATAAGACGAGCGACATGCAGAGCTGCAGTAGTTTTTTCGTTGAGAAGAGAACTAACATCATCATGTTTAACATTCGTGAGTGTGTGACATTTCTACCGTTAGCCGTGAACATGTACGATAACTACTTTATCGGCTACAGAAGAGTTGTGTTTAAACCAAAAATTGAATACGAGCAAGTACAAATATGTGACTCTGAACATCATGTTTAGGGTTATCACGACACTTGTGATAATTTATATTATGGAATTCGACCCTGCTACTGGGCTGACCAGTGCGCTGTCTACAATCTCCGGCCCAAGAGCGAGCTACCTGAAAATGGACGTATTCTCGCAGTATGTACAGAATTTGAAGACGTTAGAGAACTACGCAATGAAAACAAGACGGTGAAATTTACCTTGCGAGAAGTTGATACTGAATCAACTTACCACTGGACCGAAGAATGTACAGACCACATACATACGATCACACTAGAAGAATGTGGTACCACATATGTTCTACCCTGCGCTGCTGAGGTATGTTGTGTCTTCAGTTGAAACTATGTATATAAGTGAAGGTTATTTAACCAGTTACAACAACATGAGCGACGAAGAAGCAGATATCGGCAGCACAAAAGCAGATGGCAAAATAATGTCATAGCAAGTGTAAATCTTGTAAGATAATGTACGACATTTATGTCCTGTATACGACTATTATTGTTCAAGAACCACTTATGTCGTGTCGCCATATGGCTGCTATATAAGCTGTCTCTACCCTGCCAGTCGACACCAGTGAGCTCAAGATGAACATGCCATTTCGCCCTGAGACAGTCTACAGCAGTGTAACTCCTGCTAACAACTGTATAACCTATGTCTGTGATGGTGAGGTTGAGTCAAGAACGTGCAACGAGCAGTGCGACGGTATAGCACATTGGTTGCTTGTGCACAACCCAATGGCATACGAGCAATGTCAGCAGATGGTCGAATGCAATATTCTGGGAAGACGTGTCGTTAACTATATGCGAACAGACACTCCCCTGCCATGTGGCCTGGACGAAGTTATAACTCACACTTTATTGCAACATGCGATAAGAGTTTACCGTCCTCAACAACCTTTGGTGCTGACTGCCAACTCTGCTGCTGTGATTGACATTACTAAGGAGGACGTCCAGCCACTGCCTGCCGATGTCAAACGCAAGAGGTCTGCCTCTGTCAAACGCAAGAATTCCCTGCCATGTGGTCCAGACGAAGTTATAACATGCGCTTTATTTCAAAATGCAATAAGAATTTACCTTCCGCAAGAGCCTTTGACTGAACCTGCTAACTCTGCTGTCGCTGCTGTGATCGAAATTACTAAGGAGGACGTCCAGCCGCTGCCTGAGGACGTCCAGCTGCCTGCTGTCAAACACAAGAAGTCTACAGCCGTCAGACATGAGAAGCCTGCCGCCACCAAGTACTCGACTTTGCGTTGCAGTGCACCGCCTCATCGCAGAACGTCTCGTAAGAAGATGTTGCCAGTCACAACATGTCTGAATTGTGGCAATACATCGCTTCAGGATGTGAGCAAATTATCAGTTGCCGATAGAAAGTCTTTACTGCTGCATCTATTCAATATTCTGCTTGCAAAGGTATAGTGTGTAAATATTTTTAAAAAAAATGTTTTAATTGCCATCTTATTGTATGCTGCAACTACTGAGCTTGCAAAAGTATAGTGAAAATATTTCAAAAAATGTTTTAATTGTATATATTTAATTGGTATAGTGTAAATATTTTTTTTAATGTTTTAATTGTTTATAGGTAACTGGTAAAGTGAAAAAAATGTTTTAATTGCTATCTTAATGTAATGTATGCTGTAACTACTCAGCTTGCAAAAAGTATAGTGAAAATATAAAAAAAAATATTTTAATTGTATATTAATATAATTGCTATATTGTTGTAATATATGCTGCAACTATTCACTACTCTGCTTGCAAAAATGTATAGTGAAAAGATTTCAAAAAAATGTTTTTATTGTATATATATTTAATTGCTATCTTAATGTGTACACATTCTGTATTACTTGTATAATGACCATGATTGACGAGTGTACTATATGTATTGACCATGATTGTCGAGTAAATGAATATCTTGATGTGTAATGTAAAAAAATTCTATAATATATATGTATGTCATGAAATTCTCAGTGTTCTTATTTCTGTTGGATATCACACACACACACACAGAGCCCAAACTAAAACGCGCTAGTATACTAAAAGCACACAACAATAAACACTACACTACTGCAATGATATATCTTTGTAAAGAGATTGCATGATGGAGTACATTACAAGTACGCTTTAGTTGATAGTGTGGGTAAAAAAACAGTACACTGCCACTTGTAAAAACTATCGTACCAGTAAAGACAACCCTCTGCATGTGGGAATTCTCAGGGGCTGGTCCTCCCACGGTTCTACCCCTCCCACAGGAAAACGAGGCTGTCGTATCGCACTGGAGGGGGGCGCCCATCCGTCGCCGCAACTGTCCTAAAATGCTCACCCTTGTTTGAGAAAGAGTATAAATACCCCCTCCCACTGCACTACACACTCAATCGCGCCTGGTCGTCTGTGCTATACAGGTCTCGCTGCTCAACTAGGGTCCACATGATTTCAACTGTAATATCTGCATAGTGTTATGTTCCGTTTGTACACCTGCGGGAGAGAGTATTGGGCTGATAACTGATACTCTATATAACTTCTCGCCTCTTTAGTGGTAAGTGTGTGTTTCGGCTCCTGGTGAATTTTAACATATGTGAAGGCGTCTACCATGGCTAGTATATTATTTAATTTCTCCTAGGGATTTTCTAGGACTGCGGATAAAACTTTATAGAACTTAATGCTGTGTGTGTATCGAACCTGCACTGTGTTTCATCTAGGGCTTTTCTGGGACTGCGGAAATAACTTTATAGTACTTAATTACGTGTGTCGAACCAGTACTTGTTAATTGAGAGGCTTGTCTTTACTTGCGTGCTGCGTAGAACACGCACACTCAATATATCGTCTTATCATATAGTCTCTCTCGCCATCCCTTGCAGCTCTGTTTACATTCAGTTCGAGTTCGAGCCTTGCTGAACGCCATGTTAATTCATTAGATATAAAATTGTATTAAATTATATGCCTATATTTTGCGAACTATCCCCCTTTTTTTCTGTTTCTCGAAGGATACCACCTGGTCTGGGCTGCCTGCCATGTACCACGGATATATATACTACTACTACTACTACAATGGAATCAATGCCTTAATTTGCCACGATCACCTAGTTCACCATCGTTGTTTTCATCCACTGCTGCATTGCTTAACACCCCTTCCGCTCTCATTATATGCAGACCAGCACTACAGTGCGGTTTTTGCGACCGGGTGTTTACAGTCCGCCAGAATGGATTACATCACGAGCGCAATTGTTCCCAAAATCCATTCCGGCAGCCTGCCTCACATCTTTGCGATAGCTGCGGTCGTCACTTCAACCGCACAGGCAAGCTTGCCGAACATAGTGTAACATGTACAGGGCTGATCAAAAAGGCCTTTTTGCTCAACTGTACGTTCTGTAATAAGGACTTTGCGCACTCTTGTGATGCCCGGCGCTATGAACCTACTTGCTGGGCTAACCCTGCTGGCCCTTCAAGGGCATGTGGGACTTGCGGCCGGCAGTTCACCAGGACCGATAGGCTTCATGCGCATGTCGCAAAGTGTACTGGTGCTGCCACATCAACCTCCCGACAGGCGAAGCGAGCGAGAATGACAAGCCTGCAGCCGTTCCATAACATTCCTGCTCTTGCGAGAGCAGGTAGCTCTCGCCGAGTGCCAATTGTCAATGGGACTGGCGAGAGCATCTCGTATAGCTTCATGGAGGTTGAAAGCGCATTTAGAGATATAATGAAAACATACATCTCTGAGAATACTTCAAGGGTAGCCATTGACATTTGCGACTACCTCGACGAAATGAAACCTTATATCATTGGCCAATTACAGCAGGAAATCGAGACGCAGGGGGGGTGGTCAAGTTTAATATATTTCTAGAGTACGTATATGGGAAACCAGAACCACACGAGGACGAGGAGGATCGTCGTGCATTTAAGACGAAAAATGTGCCTCTCTTTAATTTAGCCGACATAGAGGTGGCTGGGTCGGCTGCCATTGCAAAGATCTGCAATGAGGAGACTGACCATATGGGGAAGGGTAGCAGCTGGACACTCACTGGCATGAAACGGGTCCAGTTACGCCTAAACAAGTTCGACCCTCTTAGGGCCACCTCGTATATCCCATGGCCTGTGGGTTTTCTGCAGAAAAGAGCAATTATCAACCCGCGCAACATCGGCGACCAAAAGTTTTTAAATGGGATATACTGGTACATTTTGTAGAAGGACGGGATCATCAATGTGTCAACAAGCGATACACCAGGCTGGAAACTCGCTTTGATTTTTCAACTGTAGATTTCCCCCACCCCTCACGTCAAATACTGGCTTTTGAGAAGCCAATCGGGGGGTCACCATTAACATATACGCACTCAATGACGAGAATACGAAAAAAGTGCCAATATGGTTGACAGATGTAGAACTGGCCCAACACTTTGATTTGCTGCTTCTCACAACAGCGGAGGACCAGAACTCGCATTATTTCTACGTCTTGAATTTCTCGCGAATGGTAAGTTCCCAGGTGACTGGTCACGAACATGTTGTTAATATCTGTAAACGTTGTTTTAAAACGTTTGATAATCGACCGAGTGTGAGAGGGATGACAGGTGCCGAAACTCTAGCTGAGCACAGGAGGTATTGCTATAACCATACTGCTGTTCGCACTGACATGCCACAGCTGGACAAGTATGGCAGGCTGCCTGTGCTCAAATTCAAAAATTACCTGAACGGCAATAAGGTGCCTTTTGTAATATATGTAGACTTCGAGGCCATGCTTGTGCCTGTGCAAATGTGTCAGCCGAACCTGGATGCATCCTACACATGTAGGTACCAAAAACACGAGCCCTATTCATATGGCATATACGTTATGGTAGATAATTCAATTATTCCTGCCTATAAGACGACCAGCCTACCCCTGGGTGTAACTGTTTACACGGGCGAAGGTGCGTCAAAACACTTTATGGAAGAGGTGGTTAGGATAGGGCACCTGGTTAAAGACATATATAGCCCATCTGAACCTATGCGCCCACTTATGCAAGAGGAACAGGCTGACTACGCTTTAGCCACTACCTGCTGCCACTGTTCTGGCATGTTCACTGACAACAACCAAAAGGTGCACGACCATGATCATTTTACCGGCAGTTTTATCGGGGCATCATGTAATAACTGCAACAAGCTTCGTCGCCGACCCCAGAGACTGCCAATACTCTTCCATAACTTAACTTATGATGCCAATTTCATAATTAAGCAGCTAGGATATGATACCCAGGACATATTTATTATTCCACATATCGAAGAAAAAGTAAGAGTTTGGGCGACAAGTTCACTACACAGTTCATTGATACATATAGGTTCATGTGTGCCACCCTGGCCACACTCGCTGAGAATCTGCCGTCCGGTGAATTCCACACAACATCTAGCTTCTTCACGGTAGAGCACGAGCTAGAGCTGGTAACTCAGAAAGGTGTCTTCCCTTATGATTATGTTAGCTCGTGGGAGAAGCTCATCGAGCTGTGGTTACCTGCTAGAGAGTCATTCTACAATAGGCTTACTGGGGGAATGTCAGTGCAGAGGACTACCAGCATGCACAAACCATCTGGTCTGTGTTCGTCTATCGTACCCTCCAGGACTATTCTGAGCTCTACTTGAAGACGGACGTGCTGATTCTGTGCAATGTCTTCGAGAATTTCCGGGGGCTCTGTCTACGCACATACATTCTCGACTGTGTGCTCTATGTCAGCGTGCCCGGGTTCTCGTTTGACAAAATGTTGCGCAAGGTGCAGGTGAAATTATATTTGCTCTGAGACTATGATATGCACCTGTTTACTAAAGCCAGCATCCGGGGAGGGGTGGCGCAATGTGTTAAGTGTCATGCAGTTGCCAACAATAGGCATATACCAGAGACGTATGATGCCTAAAAGCCATCTACCTACCTGCAGTATGTATATGCCAATCACTTATATGGGTGGGCAATGTCTCTGCCGCTCCCATATGGCGGTTTCGAATGGTCCGGCAAGAACATCGATATGATGAGCATGCAGGACGATGGATATGTCGGCTACATACTGGAGGTAGACGTAGAGTACCCTTGCGCTCTTCACGAAGAGCATATAGATCTTCCAAACTTGCTAGTGAACAAGTGTCCCCCGGGGTCCAAACAAACGAAACTCATGATACCACTGGAGACCAAGCTTCATTATATCGTACATTACGTTACTTTGAAGCAAGCATTGGGTCATGGGTTACGGCTGAAGGCTCTTCACCGAGTCCTTCAATTCCTGCAGAAGCCATGGCATAAGCCCAATATAGATTTGAATACGGAGAAACGTAAGGCTGCCACGAACGCCTTCGAGAAGGACTTTTACAAATTAATGAATAATGCAACATACGGCAAATTTATGGAGAATAAGCGCAAACGACAGCGTATGGAACTCGTGTGTAGAGAAGTTCGGGCGAAGACGCTCATCGCAAAGCTTGCATTTAAATGCAGGACTATTTATGATGAGACATTGTCCTTAATCAAATTATGCCAAGAGAGCATTGTGTTTGACAAGCCCATATATGCTGGGTTTGCCATACTAGACCTGTCAAAAACTCTCATGTACAAATTTTACTACAATGTAATACGAGCGCGGTATGGGGGCAGGGTAGACCTCCTTTACATCGATACTGATAGCTTTGTAATGGAAATTGCCAGCCCTTACTTCTACAGCGAACTCGCCATTAACCCGACGCTCATGTCGGAGCTCGACACCAGAGCCTACCCAACCACTCATCTTTGTTACTCACCTACCAATTCTAAGGTTATTGGGAAGTTCAAGGATAAATGTGCGAGTAACAAAATGGTTGAGTTTGTAGGGTTGAGGGGGAAAATGTATGCATACCGCTGCCTGAATATGGTAGTGAAACGCGCGAAGGGGATATGAGGGTGCATAGTTGAAAAGACGATAACGTTCGACGATTATCGGCGCATCCTTTTGGCCCAGCACTGCATGAGAGTACAGGTCGCAGGTATTAGGTCGTACCATCACAAAGTTTACACAGAGCAATCAATCAAACTGGCTCTTTCGTGGATGGATGATAAGCGGAAAGTCCTGGATGATAGCATACACATAGTCCCATATGGCTATCAGGTCTAATAAGAAAACAGCTCTGTGTCGCCAGAGAGAGTGCTTTTTCTCCCGGAATGTCTTGTAGTGCATACAGTCGTCTTTGTATTCCGCCTGTCAGGTGCATTGCCGAGGGTTTTTGGTATCATATTTCTCGATAAGCATACTGTAGCACGTGCAAGTGTGTTGCAGGCTTGCCAGGCATGCTGACTGATAGTCTACTGTAGCTTGTTCAAGAGGCAAGTTCTTGACATTGTCAGGTAGATTATCTGATTTTTATTCCTGCAGTATACCGAAGCACATGCAAGCCTGGAGGGCTTGTAAGGTATACAAATATTGGCCCGCATAGTCTGATTCAGTGTACTGTAGCTCAAGCAAGAGTTGCAATCTTCGACTTGCCAGGTATACTGGGTGGTAGCATGCTGGAGGGCATGTTACCAGCACATCCTGTACATGTTTTTTTTTACTGAGGTATACTGGAGCACACGCAAGTAGTAGTCTTGCCAGGTATGCCAATTATGCATTTTTTTCCACACACTCTAATAGCTGTACGTTTTCCGAGCATTTGCATATTCTCGCTACTGTGTATCTTTCTTTTGTATGTTTCAATTACCCCCTGTATGTAGTATGTTAACTTCTATGTTACCTACTAGTTACCTACTATGTGTAGAGTCACCGTTGGTAAGCGCTTGTCAAGCATATGTTCTTGATTATAGCATTCTACTTTGTCATGTGTATGGTTTCCAACCATACTACTGTAATAGTCATATAAGTGTTCATTTGACTGTTCTTCGCACCCTCCATCGCACTGTGTGTGTGTTGGCAACACACCTGTGTCGTTGGTATCATACTGTAGTGTCCCGTCTGTATATTATTTTCTGTTTCCCGTTGACGAAGCGATCACTTCATTGTTTTCCCCCTTGCTGCTCTGTAACCTACCTGTTCGCTATATCTATGACGTTACCAATATTTTTATATTTATATATATGTATTGATAGTGTTGTAGGAATAGCGTACTGCTGGTTACAAATCCGGAGTCCGTCTGCATGCTAATGCAGACGGTAAATGGGAGTACAAGGCAGCAACTTACAAGAAATGTAACTTGGATACTTAGAAAATTAATCCAAGTATAATATATTTTTGTTTGTACACCATTATAATGACATTAGCAAGATAAAAAATCAGATTGTAGTGGAATATATGAAAACTTACAAGTTATACACTGGCACCCACCAACCCATGAATACTTACATGCTATACACGTATTATTTCGGAGGTATTGATTAGGGATGGGTCGAATAACCAAAAATGTCGATTCCGGTTCCGGTGCCAATTCTGCAATTTAAATATCGGTTCCAGTATTCGGTTCTATGTATTTTGAATACTTGCCTTTTGCTTGCATCTTTATTAAACCAATGCAGGTAAAATTCATTAAATGTTTTATTTAACCATTATATGGAAGAATTGAACAATAACAAAGTGTGAAGATAAGTTTTAATGTATACAGATAAACTTGTTGTATTACATTTATTTAAGGTTAGTAAATGTGTAAAAAATTATTCTTTTTTTTTTACTATTAAGATGTGGTGATTGTGATATGTTTGGAAAATACTTTAATAGGCTACATGCCAGTAAAAAGAAAATAACGAAATTTATGTTTCAAAGGATAGAATGTTGTTTCAGGTTAACAAATATCAAGTTTATTTAACAGTGAATTATCTAATTATTTTCTAATTCATTAATTAAAAACGTGAAAATAAAGCCGTAAGTCATGTGATAGCGAATACTAATCAGAGCTCGTGACGCCATTGTATAGTAAAGAAACTCATCGCTCCTGTCATTCCTATGTATTTCGCTCTCGTCATCGTTTTTCGTTATTCTCCCGTTGTTATCTTTTTGATTTTGTTCGAAGTTTTCTTACGTAGTTAGTTAAAACAAGGAATACCAAAATGGAAACTGGATTTACCAAGGCGAACAGTTCGAATTTGCCCAAAATTGATGTACTGATGCTGAGAATGTTTTCCGTAACAAACAGTGATTTCTGCTCATCAGAATTCCTGAATGTTAAGTCTTCCGTGTAAGTATATTATAAGCTTCAATTAAACGAGAAATATAATATACTTTTGTGCTCACAAATAGCATAAATTTACATACACTTCTTGTATGTAACGTGATGTTCGGTTATGATTATAACCTAAGATTATAATAATGGTAATATTTTTTGATCATTAGGTAAAGTGCTATGAGGTGTATATAAAGAAATATCACTATCGGACTGTTCTTCTGTAAAAAATGGTTTTCTTGAAATAGGGACTGAGTCGGTTGATGGTTTTGTTTGTATGTTATGTTGAATTTTGAATGGTGATGTAGAAACACACTTCTGTGATACTTTAAATGGTGATTCTGTTCGGTCAACTAGATTAATTTGTGTTTGTGTGGCTTTACTCCGAAATTTGTTTCCGATATATACTTGTACAGATTTGTCAGCTGTTTTTAGACTATCTTGTAGATTTTCATCAATCTTAAATATATATAAAAAATATAAAATATTATATAGGTATTACACTTCATACAACTTAACTGAATAACAATCAATATGCAATGAATAATAAAAATTGTCTTCACTTTTCTCCTATTGCCTATTAATACTATAATATGTATACACACCTGAACTTGTACTTGGGGAATGTTCTGTGTTAGAAACCGTAGCAGCTTGTACTAATTCACGACATTCCTCACTTTCCATAATTTTTCTATTTTTATAAATATAAGGTCATTCTGTAGTGGAAGTGAGTGTTCGTTTTCTTCTATCTGGTTGACAGTCAAACTTTGTTGGAATACAACCTGGTTTTTTTTAGCACTTTAGACACCGTTCCCATTATGTGATACTCCATATAATTAACCATGTCACTCGGCAACTGTAATAAAAAATTAATTGTGTAATACAATATTATTTAACTAACAAAAAACCAGGTTAGATCAAACCTAACCTCAAATATCGTAGTTTATTTTAAATAATTTATGGATAAACAATATTTGTAGGGTACACATATGAATTAAATAACATTAAAAATTTAATGAAACTTACATCAAAGTGGTCTTCACAAAAATAAATAGCAGTATCTGTTGATAAAGCCGCTGGATCTCGTCGTGCCAGTTTTAACCACTTTTCCCGCATGTTTTTTGCGGTTGGGACATGGAAAAACAATTTGCTGGAAGTTTTTATTGATGAACTTTCACATTTAGGCACTGCACACAATTGATAAGTGGTAGGATTCATTATAATTTAAAAAATCTTCAACTTGCGTGTTTGTTTACAAATTGCTTACTATATTATGACGTCATAGACGCCGCCATGACAGTTGGCATCGTTTCAGCGGTAAAATTGAAATACAAATAAATAAATGTGAAAATAATCCCGAAAATGTTTAGTTTCACTGAAATAATCTATTAAGCCTATATGTACAACTTAAGGTCATAAAAAAAATTTGTCAAGTAGCCTATTAAATAAATCATGGCCCTCAAACCAAAACATTGTGGCATGCTGTATGATAAAGGTAAACCACAAAAATTTCGTTAAAAGAAGGTCAACAGCTGTGGTGGGCGGCCGAATTTCTTATATATTTTTTGCTTCTTTTATGATGTCTGGACGGCCCTTTTTTTGCTTCTTTTACACAGTGACTCGCTGGTTTTTTTTTTTTTTTTNTTTTTTTTTTTTTTTGCCGTGCTGGAATGTGACACCTCGAAAAAAAAAAACGTCTCGTCTTCCTCTCTTACTCCCGGCCCGCGGCCATCTTGCCAAACAAAGAAGGCTTGGAGGAATGTATCGATCGGCTAGAAGTGTAGTTTACGGGAGAGGGCTGGGTGATAAAGAGCGATAGAGAAGGCAGAGGAGTGTTGATGTAAGAGCGAGAGATGAGATAACAGACTATTCCCATACACTTCCCTCCAAACAGTTTACGAGTACCACTTCTTAATTGTTTTTCCGTGTAAAGCACGCACCCCAGAAATTTTTTCCTTTATGTTGGGGAAAAAAGGGCGCGCTATACATTAGTAAATTCCATAGTTATTTTTGTAACAACAGAGTTTTGCCATTGCTGTGTAGAACCAAGAACCGAGTAATTGTTGTTAACTAAAACCTGTTCCGAGACAAACCTCAAGAACCGGTATAAATTGGAACCGAAGAACCGAACCGACCCATCCCTAGTATTGATACTTTCAATTAATGTTACATATGAATAATAATTATTATCATGCTGCTAATCAAGTACTTTTTTTTTTTTTAAATNCAATTCATTGTACATATGAATAATTATGCTGATAATCAAGTACTTTTTTTAAAAACTTCAATGTGTACAGTCTCGCACGATTTAATTGATAGAGGGAGGGAGGGGTGGTGGTGGTGCCAACATGGCTGCAGCCCAACTCTACAGAGAGTGTTCTAGCGTGCCTGGCAGGCTCGGCGGTGCAGTCTCCGAAGGGAGAGGGGTCACGATGGAAGGCGGTGAGGGTTGAGGATGGGTGGTACCATCAAATATGGCTGCCGAGAATAAAAAAAAAATTTTATAATTTTTTAAATAATTTTTTTTTAAAACAAATCCACGCTATCGTTATGGAATGACAGGTGGTTTCTGTACTGGCTACTAACATGGTCGCCAACAAGACCACTGCTGAATGTCAAAATGACTGCTGCTGGTGGAATGCAAGAGCATGACGTCATCGCCTGTGGCTCCCTGGCTCCCTGTCACGATGCTGTGTTTAAACCAGCTATTCGAAGGGTGGAGAGAGGGGGGGTGGATAGCACCATACAATATGGCTGCCAAGACTTAATTTTTTTTTTAATAATTTTTTTAAAAACAAAATGGAAGCTATCGCTATGGAATGACAGGTGGCTGGTGAGGGTGGGTGGGTGGCACCATTCAATACGGCTACGAGAATTTAAAAAAAAATTATAATTGTTTAAATATTGTCTTATAATCAACTTACCTGCTGATTTACTTGAAAAGATTACTTCACCATGTTTTCGTGAAACGTACATTGCTGAAGTAACTTTGCAAACCTGTAGTTTGTGTAAAATCGCCAATAACGTGTTAAGGTGTTATAGCAAACATTATCTAATATACTGTAACAAAACTGTTTAAGGAACACAATCTCTAAATAGTATAAAGCAAAGTCACTTATCCGCGTCTGTCTGTGTATTCGCTTAGTACTTCTGAACTACTTGGTGGATTTTGATGCGGTTTTCAACATCATTTACACATTTTCTTGAGAAAGGTTTTAATATATAAAACATTTATATTTAATGTAAGCATAGTAAAGAAATGTCGAGTCGTTTGTAATCAAGTCGTAAAAAACCGCTTTTAGGGTGCTTACATGGCTTGCGCTGACTAAACCATAAGAGATACATCAAGTTAATGTAGTGCAGAATTGTAGCTCTCAAAAGGTCTACAGAAAATTCCACGATAGCATATATCTTTACTTTAAGGATGACCCACAGTAACGATTTTTGTCTTTCAAAGTATCGCTGTAAAAACTAAATTGTTACCGGGCGAAGCCAGGCCGGTTCGCTAGTATACTAGTATACTAAATGTGCAAGTATATTTCATGAACAGTTCAATTGATGATATTATGGTTTCAATATTTAAATACATTTTGCAAGGCAGTTTGTTAGTTATGTTGTATTTAATAATTTCTTGTATGTATATATATATATATATATATATATATATATATCCTACTAATATTATAAATGCGTACGCTGTGTGTGTATGTTTGTTACCACTCAGCTCCATAACGGCTGAACGGATTTTGATGTAATTTGGTATGTAGGTACTTTAGGTCCTGTAATAGGACATAGGATACTTTTTATCCCGGTTAATTATACGGGTCCTGTGGAATAACAACAAAACTTAATTCTGTAATGGCTGGGAACGTGACCGAAATATTTGTTTTCCTTTGGTGTCAGAGTTTATCAGGCCACCCAAGGACCTCTGAAATGGCTTAACGACTGCTATCAATCGATAACAACCTGGACCTAATATTTAACGAGCCCTCCGAAGCCCGGAAGCGCTCAGATGTTATGCCACTAAACGGTCACCCATCCAAATGTGTGCCGCTGGGAACGTTGCTTAACTTTGGTGATCGATTAAGATCCCTCAGCCAAGTGCAAAAAGTAGTACCTAGGTACACTTATTTCTAAAGCTACAACTTGATGAAACTCACGTTTTGATTTTCATACATCGACGCTGGAAAAAGGAAATGTGGTAACTACGCGATAGTTGAACACATACGCTCCAAAAACAATACCTTACTTCACGGCTATCGAGTAAAACATATTTCCTTCCTTTTGAGTTGCCGTAATGAGTTAAAAACCTAGGTTCACTTAGTATGATTTTGTAATTCTGTTTTCACATAAATGAATTGTCTTTTCCCAATTTATTTATTAGTGTATCACTGTAAAACTCAATTGTATCCGGGCGAAGACGGGCCGGTTCGCTAGTGGGTGTATATATATATATATATATATATATATATATATATATATATATATATGTGTGTGTGTGTGTGTGTGTGTGTGTGTGTGTGTAAACATAGCAAAAGTCAAGTTGTTGTCTTCTCTTACGGAAGTCAGAACTCGAATGACTATTGCAACAGCTTTTCAAATTAATAAAAAAAATATTACACGAGAGTATATCAACTGTAATTAATTATGGTAAAATATACAAAATATCATCTGTGACCGGACAAACCGGTATAATTTCCTCACTTCTATATTAACGAGTGAAATATGCTGCTGCAAAACGTAGAAAAGTGAATGCCACAATTATTTTGAATGAATTTCAATGTGATTTTATGACATTGCTTCTAATATTTCCAAAAAATTCGTTAGCAGCAAGAAGCAACAATGTGTAACTATCGAAATTTTAAAATACTGTACCTGTTTAGATGTAATTAGGCTACGACAACGATTATCTAAATAATCTGTGACAGCGATTTATTATTATTATATTATTATTATTTGATATTCGAAACGATTGAACGGCTGTGTTTAATTGCCAGTTTTCAAACGCGGTCGAATTCTTCAAAGATTTTTGGACCGAATCGAATATATAAATGTAACAACGATGGATTAGTGCTTAATTTCCAGATTATGTAATATGATTAAATCATACTTTAGACTTATATCGGTTTAGCCCTAATCTTACAATACTTTTCCCTTTATTAATTTATTTCTTTCAGCAAAACTGTGGTTTGACTATCTGGCAAGTACAATCATTTTCTTCCTGCAAATACCAGTATTAAATACTGCTCCTTCTTTTTAACCTTTAAATTAATTTGTGACACATTAAAAATAACTCAAATATCTCTGTAACTCAAGTGCTCATATCATCAGAAATGGGAGAGTATCAATTTAAAGACGTAAAAATTTAACAAGTATAAAGAAATAAAATTATACATATCCTTCAACAGACATGTAGGAAACAAAATACTCCAGCATATTTAAATACAAAACTTGAGTTCTGTTTTAAATTTAAATAGGAATGTGTCTGTATTTGCGGGTATATATAAATATACATATGTATGTGTGTATGTATGACACGTGATCACGCACCAGTTTACTGTTAATATACGATCTTGGAATCATCTGTAAATAAACAATGGCAGAGTAATAATTTACGTATTACTTACTGAATGCTACGGTATATTTATGTAATAATATGATCTTTCTCATATACTGTACAAGTTTATATAACATCTTAATAACGTTCTGGTTGCCTACGTCAAAACTTATGAGTACTTTGTCAAACATCCTGTAAACTTCTTTCATTGGTTATACTCAATATGGGTAAAAATTGTTTATTGTGATTGCGATATTAACAAAAGTTACTGATAACTAAAGAGCCTAGTTTCCTCTACATGGGTGCAAATAAATTTTAGTGAAATTCTTAAAAGCTTAGATGGCAGGTAGGCGTTGACGTCTCATTGAAAGCAATCTCAATAGAGATGAAGCCAGAAACATGTGAAACAGTACCAATATAATTAAAATACACGAGTGACATACCAAGGATTCTGATTTTAAAAAAACTCGTAATACTAAGATAGCGTACAATCAACTGCATCACGGAGGTAGGATTCGGAGCATCAACTTCATATGTAATCAGTATTAATGTTTTGAATGATAGAGTTCACTAACGTGAAATATTTACACGGCCATCATTTTGAAAATAAGATAGTGAGCGACTAAATACCCATAAGTTTTAATGGACTACCATCACGCCACTTGTGTGAAAAATTTGGACGAAATCTGTAGATTGGTCTCTTAGATATGAATTAAAAAGTTTAGTTTTTAAACAGAGATATTTTATAAAAACTGCCTTAAAAGAGTTACTGTATAGTATGTTTACAATATATAATATCAACAAAAAATGTTTTATTAAATTCGGTTAAACTGTAAATAGATATGCCTAACATATTTCAATATTTATATGGCCACTATTTCGAAAATCAATGTCTGGCTCTATTTAAATCATGTAATTTTGTATGGCCTTCTGTAGTTGTGCAAAATTTGGTGTAAATAAGTTTAATTGTCCTGTAAATATGGCAAAATGGTATATTTACTCACCTGACACTATATTGCAAAAAATATGGCTAAAGATGATCTCTATATGCATAAATAATGGTTCTTATTAATACTGTTTGAGTACTAAATATTGTTGAATTTTGTTTAAACGTTTCATAGATATAACAAATTAATATTAATTATTTATATAAACCAATTTTAAAACAAGCCTGCTGCACATAACACATATTAATTTACATAACCTACTGTATCAATACTTCGTGAAATATTTGTATGAATCGGTTGAATGGTCCTCGAGATACGGCATAAAACCTCCATTGTTCATGTGACAAAAAGTTTGTTTTATCTCATTCAATGATTGCCATGGATACAATATAAAAAGTTAAATTTTAATGTGTAACATTGTTTCGTAGATATAGCACACTAAGCTAAAATGTTTGTAAGGCACCATTCGGAAAATAATAGACTTACATACTTAAAACACATACATTAATATGGCTTACCACAGTGCAACTTCTGTGCCAAATTTAAAAGAAATGGGTGAATTTTGTCCCAAGATTCGACATAAAAGTATATTATTATTTCATGTGGGGATATCTTACAAAATAGCAGAGAAATTACGGTTATAATTGATACTGTCAGTATACAAAGTTTTGTCGATATAAAATTATTAGCTAAAATGTTTATATGTCCGCCATTTTGAAAATTTGTGTGTCTGACTCTCTCAAAGTTTATCCGTTTACATGGCCTGCCATAGTTCTAATTATTTGCCAAATTTGGTAGAAATCGGTTGTTTTTCGGAGATATCGCTTAATTTTAATGTCATGTGATACTATTTTACAAAATGGCTGACAATAGATATTTTTCATGAACACATTTTATTGTTGTAATATATACATACAGCATAAAACGTTTCATTGGAATTAATTACATGGTTTTGACGATATAGTGTACAAAAATAAAAAACTATATGGCGGCCATTTTGAAAATAAGTGACTGACATATCTTAAACATATCAGTTAACATCACCTATCGCAGTACTACTTGTTTGCCGTATATGGTAGGAATCGGCTAATTGTTCCCCAGATATGATATAAAAATTTTATTTATTTCTGTGGCACTATCTTACAAAATAGAGGACAAAAGAGGATCAGTGTAGACATAATTTATGTTTGCTATACATACTCCTAGCATGCAAATTTCAGTTGGAATTGATTACATGGTTTCGAAAATAAAATATACTATGCTAAAATAACTAGAAGGCAGGCATTTATAAAATAAGTGTCTTACATATTTGAAACATATGTTTACATATAAACTGTTGCAGTACTACTTGTTTGCCAAATTTAGTAGCAATTTGTCAATTGTTTATCGATATATTACAAAAAATCTTATTAATTCATGAAGCACTATCCTACAAAATTACAGACAAAAGTGGTTGTTTTTCGGCTTATATGATGCTTGTAATAGTTACTGTCAGTGTACAAAATTTGGTTGAAATTGGTTAAACTGTGTGGTAGTTATACCAAATAAACCTAAAATGTTTGTAGAGCTGCCATTTTTTAAAATTAGTGCCCAATTATCTTCAATTACTTGCATATACCTATCCTATCATAGTATTACATACATACCAAATTTGGCGAAAAATAGTTAGCTAATTTTTGCGAAATAATGTAAAATGTTTATTCTTCCATCTGGCACAATATTCCAAAATGGCGGATGAACAACAATATTCATTTATGAATTCAATGTTTGCACCTTTCACTGTCAGCATACAAAATTTGGTTTAAATCGGTTGAATGGCTTCCGAGGAATGGCATATCGCCCCAAATTTTTTAATGGCTGCCATTTTGAAAGTAAGTGCCCCGAGTGATCTAAAACTAAACTAAAAGTGTGTTTCCTTACTTAGTACTATATGTGTACTGAGTTTGGTGAAATTCGGTNAAAAAAAAAAAAAAAAGGGGGGGGGGGCACGACACGCACAGATACACACACAGACACACCTACATGCACACACATACACAGACACAAAGGCAGCTAAGTGATCTAATACGCCTTTCTTTCCTTCGGAAAATAGGCTAAAAAGAGGTGTTCCATGAATGATTCAAATATCCTTAGCTAAAGAATGTCTTCTGATATGTGACTACATTGAGTGAGGTGGTTTGAAAGATCATTGCACTTCTAGAAAATTTCTCATACCTGTGGAGAAGGAGTGGGGTAATGTCCGAAGATTCTTCAAAGAGTATATGCTGGCAAGAGCACAAGGAAAACGCACGCGCGAAGCCACGCAGCTGTCTACTGACTGGTAGCCCAGACATCTGCTGTGCGCGGCGTACATCAGTGCTGCCTGTACAGCAGTGCGCAGTATAGCCCTTCGCAGAGTCGCCCCTGGAAAACTTTCCACTACTATCCCCATCCCAACCCACATATCGTCACTTTATTTGTTGTGCGTACTGGCTTCATCGCATTGTGTCCTTCACGATGTAGCCATCCAAGAAAAATAAACAAATTTACGCAGGGAAGGGGACATAATTTTCAACCGTTGATTGGTGGTGTACTGTGAATGCCTGCTGTACAAACGGGCGTGACCCACAGAGCGCAAAACATCTGTCCCATCACTACCAGCTCCTGTATGGCGTAGGCGTAGTCAGTTCTGGCATGTGGAACCCAGAGAGAGCACAATTTTCGTCTTCCGATTCGAAGCTTCTGACCCTAGTGAAGGGATGGGACGAAAGCAGAAGTCAGGACTGGCAGAAGTCCGCTCGGTCAGATGCCCTAGCACCCTCGGTTCACTGCTATATGCATCAAAAATTAGTTATAAATTACTTGGAATACCCGGCATTTTAGCAAGATTCTGTGAGGGTAAATATCTCGCACACGATGTGTTCTTTGCCACTGAACAATTTACCTGTGCTACATATTCATGATTGCCAGAACAGTTCAGACAGCGCAAGTCAAGTATCGAACACTTTCTTATTTAATACACGTCTGAAAATTAAATGCAAATTTACACATTGTATCCACACAGGTCATGCCTGTGCAGTTACAACATACTGTAAAACGGAGCATGGTTAGGCCCTTTTATGATTATGGGCTCTACCAGTCATTTCATCCTCTTCAGTGATTGAGAGAGCGTGGGTTCGGTCTGCAGATAAAAGAAAAATACCTTCATTTCCTCGCAACACTTTAGGTGAGCTAAAGAGTTTTTCAGTTTTTAACAAGTCTCCATTTTAGTTTCCAGATGTTTTAAGACTTCAGAAATTATTTGTGAAATTTTCAGATTGAGGTAAAGTTGAATACGTAAACTTCTTCCGTCACCTCTCTTAAATGTGTATCATGCGTGATGGCAATAACTATTACACACATAATAAAGCACTCCCTTTAAAGCTGTTTGTATAGTTAACAGAAAGTAGACCCACAGCACCCTTGTCCTTAGCAGGAAGGTGATACATATTTATGTTCTCTAAATAACTCGCTGTAATTTCAAATAATTTACCAGACAATTTTCCGTATTTGTTTGAGTTTCAAATTAAGTCCAACGTGAAAATTTGTAATAACGAACATTTTAACTGGTATGACCAATAACGTGTTATTTTAATGATGCTTTCAGGGGGGCAAGTAAATTTTCATTTAGTCACCACCAATATCATGTCGATTTTGAATATAATAAGTTGTTTCTTTCAGAATAGTTTTAGTGTAGTTAGAAACTTTCAGTATTTCTATGTGAAGAGCAGGGAAATATAATATGCAGTTTGTTACTTAGATATGGGGACAAACTCCGCCCATGAATTCTTCACAACAATGTGAGGTAAAACACAAATACAAAATACAATTTAAAGTGCGTCCCAAGGGTTGTACACCCCTTCGAAGCAGGAGCCGAAATAACACCCTGTTGCACATTCTACAAAAAGTATTTACAATCAAACTAGTAGCCTCTGGCTAACATGGTAATGGACAAAATCTACTCTCTCTGTAACATCTGTCACCATCATCAAAATACATCGTGACAAAAACAGGGGTTGCAACCCTGAATTGGCGGAAAATTTTATGTCACCGATAGTTCAGCACGCTTCATGTGGCAGATTGTAAAGTACCACGTGGAAATAAATGAAAAAGGTCTGATACATATTGCTATAATCCCAACCATTTTCCGAGGAATAAATGCATACAGTTCACACCCATCAATTATCTTGGATGGGTACGTAGGCAACACGCTGTCCACCTGAGATGATCGAACATCGCATGGCTACTACACGAACCGATGAACACAAACTACCATATCGGTGGATTGACAAATGAAGTAACGATGTGAGGTAAGTGTGGATGGTATTAAGACTTAATCTGTCAACCAGTTCCAACACAGTCTTCTTCGATCGCAGTCGTGTTGCACAGGAAGGATGCTTATGGCTACCACTGTAAACAGTAACCGAGCTACGTTCACATATGCCAATGCCTCCCTTGTGGTGAACTTTGTTGTGGTCACATATGCATCTCCTGTTTATGAAGGGGCCGCAGTGGTGTAATGGTAAGACTACTTGCTTCCAACCTAGGCTAAACAGGTTGGATTCCCGGCAGAGTTGCTACCGAGTTTTCGCAAGTAGGGGTCATGCCATACCTTGCCGCTGGTCGACGAGTTTTCTCAGGGATCTCCAATTTCCCCGGCCTTTCTTTCCAGCGCTTCTCCATCCTCACCTCGCTTCAACATCATCGGTCTTCAAGACCCCAAATATTTTCACACTCTCACTCTGGTTTTTTAAATGACGAGAGTACCAGACATTCGGCATATTGGTATAGCCCAGAAGTGATTTCCTGAAATGTGTACAGTGCAGCTTGATTACTGGTATATTGCGGACGCATCTGTCAGTAGGCAACACATTGTATGCATGAGTTGTGTGTGGGTGTACAGGAGACATTTTGGTGTCCGCGTCACGAACAGATGGCGCAGCTGTGCACTTTCCACTTGACTATTCCGCTGTTACTAGCACACTGCGCATTCCTACCGCATGCACTACAAGTAATCCAGTACCGTTCGTAAAATTCGACCCTGGTGAAATATTGATGTGGTGTTGACGGTGTTCTATTCCTACTACAGCGAACACCCTTGCCGTAAACGATTTTTAAGTGAACATTGAAACAATGACTGTTTATTCATAGTCTGGATATATCGGCATGATATTCATGTATGGGCATGCCAATGGTGTTGGGAGACCAGCGAAGTGGTTGTATGAAGAGGTGTTGCTGGACAGAGAGCAGCCATCCCATGAAAAATTACCCATGGTGTTTTACCGACTTACTGAGACAGGAATATTAAAAGGAAATACTGTCGATCGAGGGTAACCGAGAAGTCTTCGTACACGTCAAGTGGAGGAGAGCATCATTGAACGCAAACACCAGTACCCAAGTACACATACACAAGGACTCAATCAGCAGCAGTTGTATCCTTTCTAATTATGCATGCCGGCTCTTGCACCTGGTGATAACCATGGTAGAGTGATTTTCTGCCGGTGGTTCATATGACAAATGGCCACACCAGTGTTTGCTTCATAGTTTCTGTTTACCGACGAGGCTACATTTGGGAAGCACGGCATCACTAACTTCCATAACACTCAACAGTGGTAAAACTACAATCCACGTGCCACAATAATTGGTCGACAGAAGCATTCATTTTGAATAAATGTGTTGGCCAGTGTTTTGCGTGATTGACTGGTAGGATAATATGTTTTACCACCACACCTAACAGGCGACGTGTACAGGATGTTTCTCGCCTATGTTTAGTCACAATTGCTGGTGTGTGTGCTTTTGTATATATGCACAAAGATGGTTTTCATGCACGGTGGCGCTCCAGCACATTTCAGTGGTCCAATTCGATCTCTGTTAGATTAAACATATCACAGCAGGTGGATTTGTCGATCGGTTCTAGTTCCATAGCACCCTCGCTCTCTGGACCACGGCGGCAATGGTGGCTGAGCGGTTAGCCTGCTTACCTACCACCAAGGCGACCCAGGTTCAATCCCCGACAGGGTCACTCCTAGATTTTCGCATGTGGTAATCGTGCCAGACGATGCCACTGGTCGGCGGGTTTTTTCAGGGATCTCCCATTTCTCCCGCCCTTTCATTACGACGCTGCTCCATACCCACCTCAACCACCCTCATCACATCTCAACACCATACTGTTAAGAGTCGCCAAAGTCTCTTCACTCACTCACTCACTGTACCGGGCCACAACCCTTCAGAATTTTAGCTGTGTGGCACGTGAAGAGTCTTGTGTTTACAGCTAGGATTCCGAGTGTTGGTGTGTTGTACCAAGGCATTTTTAACGCCTGTAGTGTATGCAGTTACATGACTAGATATGTTAATGCATGAGTAGCTGCACATTGTGGTCATTTTGAATATTTTGTTTTTGATGTGCACAATCATAAACGGTCCATACAGTAGCGAATGTCAATAAGTACGACATGTGCCGCATAACACTGAATGAATAAACTTGAACTACTCAAATATGTTATTTCTCACATATTGTTGTAAGGTTCGCCCTTGTCGCAACGCCCTTGGCAGAATGCTGGGTACCTGCATGAACCCTGCATGTTTGTACCAATTAGGTAGGTAACTGTGACATGGGATGTTGCATCTGGTAAGGTGTACAACGCGGCCAACATTACATATTTGCATTGAGTTTGCGGGTGACATGTGAGTTGGTATTTTCTGGTAGTAGCAGGTGTGGAATAGAATATATGGTCATGGTTGGAGAAGGGTAAGGTAGTGGTGATAGCATGTCAGAGGTCTGATAGCACGTACAATACCGGACACGAGCATCCATCCAAAGAAAACTATTGCATTCGGGAACACTGTGAGGGAAATGAGTGACAGTTTACCATTTGAATACCATTCGCGCTTACCTCACATTGTTGATGCATGGTTCAGTCCACCGAAATGGTAGTTTGTGTTCATCTCTTATTGTTAGTGTAGTTGGTCACGCGACTTCCGATCATCGCCGGTGTACTGCTTGTTGCCTAAGTACCTGGCCAAGATATTTGTTGGTTTTATAACATTTTAATTTATTCCTCGAAAATGGTTAGGATTAGGGTAATTATGTACCAGAATTTTAACATTTATTTTTGTGTTTTACTTCATAATCCACCACTCAAAAAGTTATCAACTCTATGTAACACATAATGTACTGCAAAATCAGGGTTGTAAACCCTATTTTTGTCGCAACGTTTTCGATGATGGTGACAGATGTTACACAGAAAGTAGATCTTTGTTCATTAACTCGTTATCGAGATGCTACCAGTTTGATTGTAATTACTTTTTGTAGGATGAGCAATTGTGTGGTCCTTCGGTGCCTACTTCAAGGGAGTGTACCACCCTTGTTACATTGGAATATGTTTTCGTCTTATTTTGTCGTGAAAAATATGTAGGCGAAGTTTCTCCCCACACTTAAGTAACAAACTCTATGTTATATATAATTTGTATACACTCATTTGCGAAAAACATTTATCGCAATGAACGAATCGTGCGAGTACAATGAAAGTTAACACGCAGTATC
The DNA here is from genome assembly GCA_002778355.1 of Clitarchus hookeri. NCBI lineage: Eukaryota > Metazoa > Arthropoda > Insecta > Phasmatodea > Phasmatidae > Clitarchus > Clitarchus hookeri. Next base: position 1,458,194 of record NQII01000053.1, on the reverse strand, counting down.
GTCATAGCCCAACATGTGTCCCATTTGAATTTAATGTGGTTTGATTGCGCGAATCTGCCACCAGGAGGACATACGTTACCCTCCAAAATACATAGCTTGAAGACAAAGAATAAGGCCTTAGTACCAGAGTGAGTAGTATGAGCCACAAACCCAAGTTAAGTGAACACGCAACATGCCCCAAGGGTGCATTCGAAAAGCCTTTTCCCAGCTTCATAACTATGAGAGAGGCCGCATCTTTAGCCCCCGAGAGGCAGGTTGGACATCGATGCATTGCTTGCTACTTGAACCGTTCTGCCTAATTTGTGAGTCGGTGTTGGACGTAGTAGTAACAGGAGGGTATACGGACACATCGAGAAGGTTCGGGTCAATCCTGGCGAAAGACCAGCAGGGAAGATCGTTAGATCGTGCAACAGGCTGTAAGCACTCCACAGGCGTTGTTGCATACCATCCAAGGATATTTCAGGAAGCTTGGGATACACCTGTGTCCATCAGTACCATATCAAGGCAACTAGCAGAGAGGGATCTGTCGTCGCTGCATCCCTTACATCTACCATTGCGACATGAGCATCGCCGAGCATGTGTTACCTTCTGTCGGGAATTGGCAACATGGCAGCGTGCAAATTAGCGACAAATCACAGTTCTGTCTGGTTTTATACGACCACCGATTCCGAGTCTGGAGACGTCCTGGCAAGTGCCAGGATCCATGCTTCATTGTAGACTGACACCGCCCCCAACGAGAGGTGTCATGGTATATGAGTGTCATTTCCTAAGATTCCTGTACTCCACTGGAGGTGATTGAAGAAACTCTGACAGCACGGCGATACATCCAGTTAATGCTGCAACCATGTGCGCTCCCCTTCCTGGTGCAGCATCACAACCCCGTTTTCTAGCATGATAATGCACGACCTCACACAGCAGGGCATCTCTTGTCTGTCTTCAGAATGTCAACATGCTACCTTGGCCTGTAATGTCCTCAGACCTCTCGCGCTTCGAGAATGTTTGGGACGAGATTTGATGGCAATTTCGCCCAGCGACAACAACAATGGATTTGGAGGGTCAGTTTCGTTAGCTGTGGCAGGATCTTCCTCAAAAGAACATCCCATGATTGTATGACTCAATGCCCGACCGTATCGCAGCCTGTCTCCATACTACAGGTGGTCCAACACTATAATGTGTGCATCCTGCAAGTGTTGGTCGCCTGCAATACATGCTTGGTGTGGTACAATATTTTAACGTTTTCTGAGTACATACTGTTATGTCCTGTGCCTGTACCCATATACATACATGCCCCTGCGATGTAACTTCAGAGTAATCAATTTTTTTGAAAATGAGTTTGTTTAAAGTATAATGTGAAAAAAATTCCTCTGCACTTTGTAATTAAAAGTCGCTTGATTCTCATTATAATGAATTTAAATTGGAGAGATGATCTAGCACAGAGCTAATAATATTACATAATGTTTTAATGTCAACGATATGAAATTTAAACTTATATTCAATGTTGTATTACTTATTAATTATAAATCAGAAAATAGGATCTTATTGGACATTCATTATAATAACATTAAATGAGCCTGTTGCTTGAAACAGACAAAATGAAGTCTACAGAAACAGAAACATGATATATAATTTTCCTTTCGGTTGGTATTAATGTGATTCCATTCAAACAAATATTTTCCCTGAAAACAATTTTAAGTATTGTACATCATAATATTTTAATAACAGCATAATACAAAGGATTATGGATATATATTTTTAAAAAATAGTCTTTTTACACACGGAACAATAAAAAACAAGCATCTAGAACATTAACTGTTCTTCACCAAATACTATTAAGTAATTCCATTGAGTAAAGATATACACAAGAGTGACCATGGGATAGGGATAAGTCTGATCATTTTTTTATGTTAGCTCTTGGGATGATTCAGAGGATCACTAGTGTTCTCGACTGGGAGTTAGCAGGCAGCAGAAAACGCAGCAGTAAAAAACCCTTTGTCACCCATACAGGGTTGGCAGTTCCGCAGACGGGAAATGTAGGTCATCACCCTGGCTTCGACTCACCCATGTCTTCGTTCATGTTCTGCTAATGGCGAGTATGTCACACGCGACTTATCAGCTTTCGTTGCAGCTGTGAATACGCAACTCATGATTTACTAGTGGCGACCATGGCTTAAGTTTCGTTTCCGTCGTAGAATTCTTTATTTGCCGAGAATTGCACGATTAACTACTATTTGGTTTTATTTACCTCTGCGAAAATGTTACGACTGTTTAGAGTATTCATGATAAATTACAAGTATTGTTAGCACTTACAATTACAAATTTGATATTAATCATGAATTATGTCATACATCAGAGTAGCGTTTTCATTCCGTTCTTATGAGAAAGGGAATTGATAGGAAATGATTGTTTATTGGTCGAGGAATATGTTAGATGCACGAAGGTCTACAATGTGACTCAGTGTTTACAGTTTGGGGTTGTGATCTACTACAAAGGTGACTGTTCTTATAAATGATCAGTATGTTAAATTTGTCGATTCAAGTGTCATTAATACTGAGTCCGAACCTAAGAATGCACTTATGTATATAAGCATACTACACTCGGCTTGATTCTTGATACATCCGACAGGCATACTTATTTGCTACCGTTACAACAACTTGCCAGTTGATAAGATTCTGAACAAGCATTTTGACGGCAAACAAATACTTAATCTGTGCTGTAAAGTAGACGCATAGATTTCAAATTATCAACTCATTAGAGACTGTAGATGAGAAGTGTATGACAATGAAAGTGTTGCTATTAATCAATAATAGACATTTTGTCAAGAAAGGAATGAATGATTCTTTGACGCAGTAAATGCAGTTATCTGTAAAGTATTATTAAAACTGGTAAAATCTAGAGTTTTTTAACACTAATATTGGTATGAATATAAATAAATTTTCAATTTTGATATAACTTGTACACTTTGTCCATGTAAAAAATTAATAGTGTTCTCACTGCCCTGCATATTAACTATAAATTCATTGCCACGCCCGGTTTATAACAATTCACAAAAGAAACTAATTATTTTTATCCCGGCTCTTCTAGATCATTAAAGGTAAATGAGTATATATTGTTAAGAACTTTTCTCATTGGCTTTTTTCGAAAGTTAATACCTCCATGCCATTCTTTACAAAAATAAATAATAGGAATAACAATTATGAACTATATAAATTGCTTTTCAAAATAGTAACCTATGGGCTGTAAGGGTACGAGATGTACACTCATTCGTTTCCCCGTGTACGTGCGTATGTCATTTCCCGAGACATGTACAACATTTACGTACTTGGTCGAATGCGAACACTGTATGAGTGTGCATCTCATTAAGCAGAAATCCTTATGCATACTGCGGGAAAACGACATTGATTATCACGTATAAGGATCAACTCTAACGCATGTTTTTTTTTTAAAGCGACAATACAATTATCGTCTCTGTAAAGTCCATGAACCTGTCTATCATGTTAGCTTCGATAAGCTCATAGTTTGGGTCTTTAACATTGCCCAAAAACTTTGTCACAACTTGCTTAAATGATATCCAAGCCTCCTTTTTCTGTGTAGTCATTTTTGTTTCAAAGTTGGAATCGTACATCATTTTACTAATGTCAGGCCCAACGAAAACCCCTTCTTTCAGTTTGGTTCCTGATAAATGAGGAAACTTTTCACATAAACACTTTAAACATTTGCCATCTTTAGGCAAGGCTTTTACAAACTTTTCCATTGAACCTAATTTAATTTTAAGAGGTGGTAGAAGAATTTTTTTGGATCTATTAAAGTTTTATGCAAAATGTTCTTCTTTCCAGGTATTAAGGTTTTTCTTGCAGGCCAATGTTTTGTGGAAATTTAGTAAATCCCTTTTGTTGGCCTAAGAGCATCCAAACAAATTTCAAATCTCCACACATCATCCAATCGTGAACAGGATAGTTAATTTCCTTTAAATTAATGTCTAGATTTTCGTAAGTATCCTTCACGTGGACTGGATGAGCCACAGGCAGTGAAGCATAAGTATTACCATTGTGTAAAAGAACAGCTTTTAAGCTAGTTTTTGATGAATCTATAATGAGCCTCCATTCTTCATTGTTATACTCAATTCCAAATGCATTCATTATACCACCAATATCATGGCAGTACACCAAATCCTGTTCTTGCTTTAAAAACTTAGCGAACTGTTAATATATTGTTCTATATTGATAAATAGATGCTCCAGGTGCCAATAAATGTTTTTCTTTTAGCCTAGATCCAAGCAATTCAGCTTTCTCTTTAGTCAAACCCAAATCTCTTACCAAATCATTTAAATCAGCCTGTGTAAACAACTGAGGTTTTAATTTTTCTAGAGAACATTGGAACTCATCATCATCCGGTTTACCTTCATCAGATTCAGTTTCACTGGACTGATCAAGTAAAACGTCATCAATAGCATGTGGTGGCTCAGGGACAGGAAGTCCCGAACCATGACCGACTGGCCGAATAGCTGAAGGAAGATTAGGGTAGACAATTACTTTGTTATTTTTGGAGTTATATCCAGTAACATCAATGCTACAAAAATAACAATCGTCTGGGTGATTTTTTGGATCTCTCCATATCATGGGTACTGCAAATCTAAAAGCTGTATTTTCTTTTTTTTTAATTTTCTAAGGTCTTCAACACAAACATAGCATACCTTGAGTGGAGCCCAAGGTTTTTCTTGATCACCTAGTTTTATACCAAAATATACCAATTATACTTTTTTAACAAACTCTGTAATGTTTCTTAGATGTTTTTGAATTACAAACTTACCACATATATAACAAAAGCTGTTAGGAATGTTTTTACAACCACGGTTAGCCATACTTAGGGCACATGGGTCAAAAGCTGAAAAGTGAGATTGTGTTGACTTGTGTATCTTCCAGGCAACCATTAATCTGCTTTCCAACTCAACATGTGATTTCTCAGCAAATGGTAGAGATTAGCGGATACTACCAAGGCGACCTTTTTTATTGCTTTTTAATGCTTATTACTAAAGTGTAATGTCAAATTGCTTCAAAAGTAGAGTAACAAAGTTCTAAGCAATTGTATGGTGACAACCCCTATTTAATTTATTAAGGGGTGTACTCCCTGTAACGTCGTTTGTGTGGTAACCTGCCTTGTAAATGTTTGCCTGTATGCCAATTTACCTTGCTCAATTTCAAGTGGTGTCCAATTTATCGTTGCATAACACATCTACCACCCTCAGAAATAAATTTAGACCCTATGTTTTATATATGTGTTTTCCTATTTATTTTCCCTAAATATCCCGATCATGCCCTTAATAAGAAGAGCTTGAGAAGAACGGTAAACTCACACACACGGTTATGCTGACGTGTACTGCAAGTTAAACCAGCATTTGTAGTACTTATAACATATAATAAAATAGAATGTATTGCGTGAGTTTATTATACAGTTGTTTCTGATTCAGTGTGATTCAATATGAAGACTGGCTTCAGAATCAACCCATAGACAAATATTTTGGTGGTTTCTTATAAATATTTCCTTATTTCTGGCGAAATCTCATTATAGCATTACGGGATTACATTTTAGAATAGTAGAAAGGGAAGGCGTCCCCGTCGTGATATCACGATATTATATCAGCACGGTTTGAGATCATGCTACTGCAAGCCAAACATTGCTCGTCCTTCAAGAAACAGAACCTTCCTCTCCTCCACTGAGGTCGAGCTTAACTGCATTGGGGCCTTCTCTTGTCTTAACGGCCGTACATCATGTGAGCTGGCGCAATAAAAATTTAACCAATTTAACTATATGTATTCCCAATGTTCTACATGGTGAGGAGACATGGCAGTTCATTGCATAAGCATATAAAAATTCAGTCATAAGTTAGTTCTAATAGTTACTTAAATCCGACATTTTAGCAGCATACTACGGAGGTAAACATCTCGCACAGTCTGTGTTTTTTACGACTGGGCATTTTACCTGTGCTACCACCTAAACACGCCAGGTTGCCTGAACAGTTCAGAACTACGCTGGTCAAATATCGGACACTGTCTGATTTCAAAAAGGCCCGAAAATTAAATGCACATTTATGTTTTACCAACATACTTTCTATTTTACGTGCACAGGTCACGTCTGTGAAGGGGTAGTCACATGTTTTCAAATAAAGTGCCACGTAAATAATTTTGGTTAGTATATCAAATGGTCTCAAACAATTGCACCTGTACTTTGTATGCCGACACTATTTGTGATCATCGAATATATAACACATAAAACTGCCGCCTGCCTTTTTATGAAGATCACCAGTCTATTTTTACCGTTAATAAAATTCATTTAGATTAGTGCATTATAAACAAATTCAATGAAATTCAACCAAAATGTATTTATGCTAATATTATTGTCACGGTAAAGGCATTTCCGCATCTCATTTCTTTGTCTGCAACCTGTGCCGTTAAAATAATTCGGTGGGGACGGTTTATAATTAGCTCAAAAGGTTTAAAAACCAAATATTGTGCAGTAACTTAACGAAAGTGGTGAGTTACTCAGCAACGAATTACTTTAAAGTTACATTTGTGGTGACTGGTTACATTTTTTTGCAAGGTAACTTATAACAATTAAGATAATTAAATGTAATGTTCAGAAAAATAAGAGTTTCTTCAACGTTACTTTTCACTTCGCAATAGTTTCATCTCATGCTCAGCATCATATATAAATACCGCCTCAGCCAGAGGACTGACAGCCTTTGTGGTAGCCATCTGGCTGAAGTACAGTTATCGTGTCTGTTGAAGCGAGGGACATCAGCAGAGAGGACGGAAGACAGAAGAGGGCGCGAGGCCGTGGCAGACGAGTGTTTGTACAGTGTGGACGGACTAGAGTGCTTGATACCCGACCAGTAGAGGTCTGCGGCGCATGGGGTTGCTCGGAGCACTCTAGAACATTCCGGACTGGTGGAATGTGGGCTGAATTAAGATGTGACTGTATAAATGTGTGATACAGACTTTAGTGTAAATATTGGAACTGTCAAATATGGTCTCATAATTTATCAAATAGTTCAATGGGTTTTGATACACTGTTTATTGGGACTGCTTTTAGTTATTTGATTGTATTAATTTCTGTAAGGTGTTGGACGGGTAGGTAAATATTAATTGGAAATAGCAAGTTATACACATTTATTGTGATATATTAAGATGAGAGTATTTTCTTTATAGTGGTAGTAAATAAGTTAGGATATTATTATTAGCTCATTTATTTAATTAAGATCTTCATCCCTTAAAGAGCATGGCTAAACCCACTGACTTTGACAAATTTTTACAATATATTTGCTTCTGTTTAATGACGTCACATTTCGTTGGTTAATATCTCGTTAATAAAGCCGGAACTAGCGATTTTTGTGACGGTACAAATGAAAATTAACTAAAAGCTTTCCATTCATATGTATTTCTGCTGAATTAATGTGCATGGCTGATGGGTCAATGGCGACGCGTTTTGCTATTTAATAACGCGGTAATTAAATTCAAACAAACTATTTTATGAGAAAACATATTAAAACTAAGAATAGTTAAATGTTAATGTTTCTGTAGAGTTCAATTGAGGTGGGTCTGTATGAACTTGGACCCGCCCAATGATTAATGTAAATTATATTTTAAGAACTTCGAAACTAACGAACATTTCGATGGAACAAACGAAAACTGACGAATAAGTAACGCCTCTCAATATGACTTAACTTTTTTAGTTGGACGGGGCCAGTTTCACGTTCACTTTTCCTAATCATCGCTTGCCAAGCTTACATCGTCCACCAGAAAAGTGTACATTCCATGTCAGTATTAATTTCCCTGCAGTGTTCCTGGCGTTATAACGCTGCTCCCCTGGTTCTTCCCTTGGTCAGCTAAAACCTTAACATGTGCCCACGGCACAAGCACATCTCTATGCGTCCCGCAGAAATACTAGGACATTCCTAAACCGATGAAAAATGATTGGCATAAGGGAAGACCAGCTGCCAAACTTCACCCCAGCAAACAACAATCCTGAAACACGCATGTTTCGCTTATATTGGCAGTGCTTAAATGGAGAATAGCCAAAGCCTCCCCTCTCATTACGACCAATCCTTCTACGACACTCTGTCAGCAGGTATAAAGTTAAATTCATATCATCAGGACCCGACGAAGAACTAGTGCGAGTAGCTGCAATCAGTTTAAAAATTTAAAAAAAAAACTTCTACCTTTATAAAAATGCCTGGTAAAAGTTCTGGAATTTCTAAATTCACTATAACGTTTTCCCATTTAAAAAACTGTAGGTAACCTGAGAAGGTAAGTATAACGATAATTAGGTTGAGTTCAATGTGTCGTCGACAGCGAGATCAGTAGAGACGAAGCAATAAGCTCGGATAACCAGGAGCGGAGAAGAAATCGTCCGTGGCATGTATTAAAGAACTATCACAGCATTCGCCTTGAGCGATTTAGAAAAACTATGGAATACCGAAATAGGAATTGCTAGGCGTACATTCATACATATACATACGTAAATACTAAGTGAAAACCGTGATATTTTTAAGATCTTATCGAGAATACTTACCTGATATACTAGCTCACCTGAAATTCTAGACCATGTTTCTCTCTGCAATATTCTTTGAGCTTCGGATAACACTGAGACATTAATGTATTTCTTTCCATGGTAGTATCTGAAAAATGGAAATATATAATAGCGATTAGGTTAATTAATATTATACATTATGGGATACACAAATATTTAAATTTCTGTCGTCTTATTAATGATACAAACAAGTGGCATTATAAAATAGAACATATGTATTGCAAAATTATTTCAGGAAAGTTTTAAACGTATTAAATAAAGCGATCAAAAATATTTACTTCATATGATATAAATTTTTTATCAATCATCAATCTGCTACTATTCGGAGTGTAATTTTTTTACGTTATTCGTTAAATTTATTTAGTTACTCTACTGAAGTAAAAGCCACGTCGATAATTACAAGCAAATTATGTATTATAAAATATTCTCCCACAAAACTGTGTCTAATGTACCGACCCTATTTCATCAGTAGTAGAATTTAGACAAATCTAAAGCTGGTATCAAGCACTGGGATTCAGGACTCGCCTGCCAACTCGGTTGACGTCACAGTTGGGTAGCCCGACAGTTCAAAATGTCCTTTTTTTCCCTCAAAATGGCTCGTTTGGCTTTCGAAAATACCTGTTTCATCCCTAAAAATGCTTGCTCCTCAATGAGACTGAATGACTCCTCAGTGTGGCTGAATATCAGCAAAAGTTGTTAAAATACGAACCACACTGAGATTTCAACATAATAAAATTATTTCAAAATTATTTAAATATTTTAAATATATCTTTACAATTTTAAAATTTATAGGGGAAAATATACAGTGTTATATACCACTGGATTCGTCTTTTCAGTGCGAATATGAAGTGATGTTGTAAACGTTATGTAATCCAATTACATGACTGCCACATTGGATTGATTATATATGCTCCTCTCCACCGCGCACACCACAACCGCCACCGAGTCCCATTTTCTCACTTTACAATCACAACCCCCCCTCCCCTCACTACCAAAACCAACCACCGTACATATCTCATTCTAAAATTTTACTTTGATAAAGCTTTTAAAAAAAGTTATTTATAACATTGTGTCATGCATGGTCCCGAGCATCGGAAATGTACTGATGGGAAAATCAGGACAATATACATGCAACCCCTCAGAAATCGCAACCCCTCATAAATCGCAACCCCTTCTCCCCTCAGAGCACTGCTTACCATTCATACCACGTTCATGTAACCCTCCTCCTCGCATCCACAAATTGCACCGACCTCCTCCCTTCCCGCGGTACCTTGTCTACCTTCTTCCCAAAATGCTCGTGAGATAGGCCCACGAGGCAGACAGACAGCATTGACAAAGAAATCGTGAAACTATCCCACATATAGGAATCGATGCAGCCATCAATAATAAAATTTATCTTAATAATTTTTATTAAACATTTGAAAAAAAATCCAAATCTTTAAGTATACCATTTAATATATATAGCGTGTGTTTTTAATGCAAAATCGATTTATGAATTTGAAACTATGTAAAATTTGTGTTTTTTCATAACAGCTGGTAGTACTTAAAAAGAAATATTTTACATGCAGGCAAATGGATTTTAACCCACAGTCCATAAAACCCCAAGGCGTGCACCTTATCCACTTTGCTATACAAGCCAATATTAGGTGGTGTGACTTAAATGTGTTATATTCGATATCCAAACTAACTCGTCGCATTTATTTATACAAGTATTTGAATGGTTAGTGTATTTAACATACTTTATATATACATTTTCCTAAATAATTTTCATCTTCTATTTTTTAGCACTCTAAATACTTTTGAAAGCCCAGTGGCGTATCATAGAACTCGTATTTTTCAGTCGGATCTGAATCTTAAATCATATTATGTGCCTATGCCCAGAGCCACATTGAATTTCTATATTCGATTCAAATCATTATGCAGAGTATTTGGCAGCCAACCAAGCCAGTTTACGATGTAGCGACCACATATGTGTATATGTGTAATCCCACCAAAGCCAGTGGATCTGTGGAAGGAATGTGAACTAGGGCAGTGACGTATGCGCACAGCAGCGAAATAGCATATAGTCTGGTGCAATGCAGTTGTCAGCTAGGTCGCGGAACGTATACTACGTTAGTGATGGAACGTAAAGGAAACAAAGTTATCCATGAACAAACTCGTCGTGTTATTCCCGATGTTATTAGGTTTTGTGATCGAGATAAGAGGAAGAGGAAAGATATGGCAATACCATTTACAAATGCCACTGGAAGTGCTATTGCCTGTACCAGCCATAGTAAGAAGGCAATATGTAACATACAAAAGGAGGGTCAACGTGAAGAAAGTGGCACGAGTTCAATCAAGTTACCTCGAAAAAGAGCAGACCGACTGCAAATAGGATTATAATGTACGATATGGATAGGTGTCTTATTAGCAGGAAATTTCAGGAAAATTTTGAGATGAGTAAAGAAGTTCCGACATTGTGGAAACTATTAAAATCCTGCAAGCAAAAAATTCCGCTCACGGGAGGTAGAGAAACGCTTCGAAAGATAGTGAAGTCAATTGTATTTAGATTTTAAAAAGTGTAAGAACAAACTATATTTATTGTGCGAATGCGATGATATTTTAGCACAAAGGGCACGCTTTCTTAGAACACAAAAAATAAATTAAAAATACGAACATAAACGAGTGGTGTTTGTGGATTAAATGTGGATACACAGATATTACACTGTCTTCAAGTGTTGACAGAGCGATGATTTGCCAGGAGTGTATGTAAACAACAATCCTGGACAGCACCTTATTATTGTGAATGCTGGTGGGAAAATGGGATTTATTCCGTGTGATTGCCTCTTTTATGATTCTAAATGGAATATACCTGAATACCTTAAAGAAATGAACTATGAAAACTACTGTAAATGGGTTACAACCTAACTGATACCTGGATTACTGTAAAGAAGCATTGTTGTCCTCGACAATGTACCCCACCATAACAGACAGACAATAAACCACCTTCGAACAACCATTCTAAATAAGACATACAGGCATGGCTGCGAGATAACAATATACTTTTGACCAAGAAATTACAAACGCTGAAATTTTCATTCGTGCGAAACAATGTCGACCGAAAATAATGTACTGCATTGACACGATATTTAAAGCCGCTGGCTTCACACGCCTGCGATTATCAGCGTATCATCTGGACCTAAATCACATCGAACTAATATGGAATAATATAAAAGCTAAAGTTGCTGATAAAAACGTCCACCATGTTTCTCTGTTAACACTAAAAACATTGATAAGATAAATTATTGAATCTAAAACAGTGTAATCGACAGCAGCAGCGATGAGTCAGGAGACGATATGGCAACAGCTGATTCAGAGACAAACACAGCCAGCGAGATGGAGCACAAATAAGCAGATGTGTACAAGGAGGACACAGCCCAAGGTAATATTAATTATCGGAAAGATCGACACTCGTGCCGTTTATGCCCGACTTCCCTGAAGACAAAAACGGTGTACACGTGCTTTAAGTGTTCGTCACCTTTGTCTGCAGTGTACTACACATCTATTCAACAGTCGCTTATATGGCCGTGCGTATCATCACTGCCATACTGATACGATTCCAAAGTATGTTACACAATGTAATTGGTATCAGTGTTTCTTGTTTCAGTTGTTATTTGCCGGTTATTTGGAGCATAGCGAGGTGGTGAATAGTGATTTCGTTTGTGTTTGTACTATCGTCACGTTATTTAAACAGATCACGTTTTGAATTATTAGATTCTACAGACATGAATATTCTGACATATCATTACTTATGTACGGACGTGTATACTGTCAAGCATGTTACGATTTCCCATAATGGTAATGCTCGTTGACCTGCGTACATGATGTTTACCTCTTCAGTTGTTTTCCTCGGCTGACTGTACGGTGCTGATGTGTTCGATACTAGTGGCGATATACTGTGCAGGACTCCACTCGCCATGGCGGGGTTATACCTTTGTAGGCATGGTGGTTAGCTAAATGTTTTATAAACCTTAATTGCAACATAATGTTTTTAATGGAACCAGATTTTATACATAGCAAGGTGGTCAAGATAAATTGTTGAAATAAAAAATTAAATATTCAATTTTTGTTTTGTTTTCTAAATTTATTATTAGAATACTTGGCACGTGTTAATAAAATTATTTATTTCGTATGTGCACAGTGTACACCCTTATACACCACCTACAGTCCATTAACACAAATCCAATTTTTGTTTTCCAAACTCATAAACTTCATAACATTGTATAGTAAGTTTGAAGGAAAAGACTTTACAGTAGGAACGACATCGATACAGTGCTAGAATTTATGCACTTGTGAACTTAGATGGTACGGCCGTCGTCATGTCGGAAGAAACAGGAACATGAGATTGCAATGTCTTTGTTGAAAGGCCCGGCGATGAGTTGGCGGGCTTGTCATCCAAATTGGTCGTAGCGGGTTGTGGCAAAGAGGCCATAGGTTTGAAATCATGTTACCTCAGTCTGTCGCACCCCAGATGGAGGCTGCTAGAACTTTCTCTTCCATAACTGGCACCAAAGCATCGATGAGGCCCACGGTTTAACTTTGCATTACCATACATGTTTGCAGAAAGTATTGTTGCGGTAGAACAGTGGCTTGCACTGTAAGAACAGATAATTGATGTGGTTGGGATTCTTCATACAGCCATGAATTTCACGCTGTCGTGCGATGTATTGGTGCGAAAATACCTCGTCGCAATAGTTATGGAGATAAGATTTCTCTGACAGAGGGGATACGGCTGACGACCCGAACTCTGCGGAGTTGGGTCAGCCAAAGAACTGGATGGTACAGATGAAGAAACTGATGTTTCAGTAAGAAATGAAATATATTTTCTGTCGTGACAAAGCTTGGTGGGATTTCACTTGATCGTGTTTCCGTGTGCTTTGGTAGAAGTGTGGATAGGGGTTGTTGTCCCTCTCCACACATGCTGGAATACGCATTCTCTGCTGACATGGGCAGCTGGAGGTGGGGTGGCTGGGAGAGTAACTGGCCTGTAAGGGTGTAAATCTTACACCTGGTGAGACTTTAAAGTGTCCTCGACCTTTCTTGGAGCATTTTGCACTAGGGAGTGGGCGGGGCTGCCTCTGTTCGCCCCGAATGCTCGCCATATGTCGAGCGGTCAATTTCTGAAAACCCACAAGAGCCATGGAAAATAAATAGGAGCACAGACTGATTGACTGGCCCCACGAAGAAGTTTTCTCTGCTGCCCGATCGTAGTGTTGGACTCGTGTTGGCAGTAGTTAACTCTGTATACTGGAGTAGGTCTGGAGAGATTCCCCTTCTCGAAGAAAGGCTGGGCAGTGAGCAGCACACTGTTCTGGTTATGTCCTGGAGATATATTAGTGGTCCGGGTAGCGCCCCAGTCAGAACACACTCTTATAGCTGAGTACGACGGTTTGAGTACTTGTTGCAGGATGGATCTTGCTGTACATGTGAATCAGGTTGAGACTTTGGATCTGGCAAGCTCACGTGCTATGCTGGGACACCTGCGATGAAAGGGCGTGAACCCTTTCCCTCGCTGGTTGGGTGGTCAAAGTGCAGAAAGTCTTAATGCTAAGAGCGCTACATAAAAATAGAAAAGCATGGCCACAAGGTTGTGTAACATAGTAAGAACTAGTGCTTAGTTCTTCCGAAGGTGCATTCAACTTCGAAGCCAACAGCGAAAACATCTCAACCAAAAAAGTCGATGGCATATTTCGAACCTCGGTCGATGGCGCTACTTCTTCTGCTTGACCCACGACTGACGTATCCATAATATGTATGCCAGTCATCGTCACCTGCTACGACGATCTGCCTTTCACCTCGACCAATATCAAACTAAGCTACCCAATATGAACCCAGCCACCCATATATCCACAGAATAAGTAAAAATGACAAGAATAACCCATCGCATTAAAGACGACAGTGCCTAAAGTCATATTTTAAGCATGCAATTACCCCCTCCCAAACGAGACCTAATCGATTATCATTCACGTAGCGATGTATTGTGGTCCTTGGCTCTTGTCAGGAAAGTACAAGCCCTAACAATCTAGAACGTGGATTTAAATTTTTCAAAAACACTACTTTTATAATTTTAAAGTTTTTACTGTTGAAAAATTATAAATTTAAACAATTTATTAAAGACAAAAAAATCTGTACCAATTGTGAAATATGTAATAATCATAGATGCAAAAATTAAATATACTATATCACTTATGACTCCACATCAGCTGCGATATATTTAACCACCCCTAACAGCAAAATATAATTGACTTTATGTAACTCACATTAAAATCTGAAGCCGTCATTGCCCAAAAAAATATATATATATATATATATATATAAAACAAAGTCGGGTTAGTTACACCATTTATAACTCGAGAACGGCTGGACCGATTTCAATGATTTTAGATTTTTTGGATTTGTCTGCGCCCGGAATAACATATAGGCTATTTAAACATCGTAAAAGTTCACGTAAAAAATAAATATATAGGAAATTAATTTTCTCATACATTTTATATGGATGACATTTTTGACATGACATTAACTGAAGTTCAAGTATTGTCTCTAAAATAAATAAGGAATGATAACATGAAAAAACATCTATATCTATTCTACCTATATATATATAAAACAAAGTCGGGTTAGTTACACCATTTATAACTCGAGAACGGCTGGACTCGGAGATGCCATATTATTACACTTGAAATGCTTCATCGAAGAAATTTCAATGTCGTAAGCAAGGCGATGCGGTTCCTGGTCATCCGGATGTGCGTTCTACTGATGCTCTTGGTCGTATTTACACAGTTCATCCGAAGAATGATGAATGCTTCTATTTGCGGTTGTTGCTGGTGAATGTTCGTGGGCCAACATCATTTGAATCACTATGAACTGTTAATGGTATAGTGTGCCCAACATTTCGTGCTGCATGTCAAGAGCTCAATTTGCTTGAAAACGATACTCATTGGGACACGACAATCGCTGAAGCAATTATTTCTGCAACTCCAAGTCAGATACGCACATTATTTGCTATCATCATTTCGACAAGCTTTCCATCGAATCCACGTGACCTGTAGAACAAATACAAAGATGACATGTCAGAAGACATTTTACATAGAATTCGTGTCAGTTCAAGAAATCCCGATCTTGAGGTGAATGATGAGATGCATAACCAGGCTTTGCTCTTGATCGAAAACATGTCTTACCTCATGTGCGGCAGTTTGTTAGTCAGGTTAGAAATGCCAGCGCCAGATCGAGGAATGAATGACACATTTCATCAAGAATTAGAACGAGAACGTGAATATGATCGACATGAATTAGACCAATCAGTTCAAACGAATGTGCCCCTGTTGAACCCCCAACAGAAGGAAGTGTATGATACATTAATCAAGGCAATTGATGAGGGAAATGGTGGCTTATTTTTCCTGGATGCCCCCGGTGGAACTGGGAAGACATTCCTCATGTCATTGATTTTGGCCACTATTCGAGCCAGATCCGACATTGCGGTAGCAGTTGCTTCTTCTGGAATAGCGGCCACATTGTTAGAAGGATGCCGTACGGCTCATTCAGCGTTTAAACTGCCGTTAAACCTTCAAACTACTGAACAACTGACATGTAACATTGCGAAACGCTCCGCAATGTCCAAGGTTTTAGTAGCATCTAAAATCATCATCTGGGACGAATGCACAATGGCGCACAAACGCGCATTAGAAGCACTTGACCGAACAGTGAAAGATCTGCGCAATGACTCGAGATGTTCTGGAGGCGCAATGATTTTGCTGTCTGGCGACTTCCGTCAAACACTGCCAGTCATTCCAAGATCGACTGCTGCCGATGAAATAAACGCTTGCCTCAAATCATCAAATCTGTGGCGCTATGTGAAGAAACTTCAGCTGGCAGCAAACATGAGAGTTTCATTGCTGAACGATCCATCTGCTGGAGATTTCTCCAAGCAATTGCTGACTATCGGTAATGGCCGTACTCCTGTCGACGAATCAAGCGGATTAATTTCATTTCCTCCGAAATTTTGCAATTTTATTTCATCGAAAGACGAGCTCATCAAGAAAGTGTTTCCCAACATCATTGCTAATCACAAAAATAACAAATGGTTGAGTGAGAGAGCAATTTTGGCGGCTAAGAACAAAGATGTGGATGACTTAAATATAGTAATTCAGAATCAAATCGTTGGTAATCTGCATTCATTTAAATCTATTGACTGTGTAATAAACGAAGACGAAGCCACCAACTATCCAACTGAATTTTTAAACTCCTTGGATGTGCCTGGCTTACCACCGCACAATTTACAACTGAAGGTCGACTCGGTTGTAATAATGCTTCGAAATCTAAACCAACTAAAACTATGCATTTGGTGATAAGAAAACTGATGACCAATGTGATTCACGCGACGATACTCAAAGGAAAATTACAAGATAAGGAAGTTCTCATTCAGAGGATTCCTATGATTCCAACCGATATGCCCTTTGAGTTTAAACGACTTCAATTTCCTATTCGTCCTGCATTCGCCATGACGATTAACAAATCTCAAGGCAATCCTTGAGTGTTTGTGGTCTGAATCTAGAAAATGCAGGTTTTTCTCATGGTCAATTATACGTGGCATGTTCACGCGTCGGCAAACCATCGGCTTTATTTGTTCTTGCGCCTGATAACAAAACGAAAAATGTCGTATATCACAAGGTGCTTCACTGAAGAAAATTAACGCGAGTACAATCCATGCAGCAAAATACAGCTGACACGCCATTGAAATACTTGATTTTTGTACTTTTATTGATTTTTTATTTTCTTTATTTATATTATCCTAATAAACTATTGAACTTAATAAATTTTGAGTATTAATTTTATTTTACGTTAATAAAATCCTTAATAAAGCTAAACTAAAAGTTAACACGACATTCACAGACTGTTAGGCGGTACGAAGTCCGCCGGGTCAGCTAGTAATTTTAATATATAGAAACCGTTACGAGTATTCCACTGGCAGTAAAAAAGAAGCCACGACTAACAGGAAAAAACAGTAATTAAAAAAAAATTAAAGACAGAGAGTGTAATGATAATACGCACATGAACACTCGGGGGGTCTCAATTGTAGTCATAGTTACACTCAGAGAATATGTGGTGGGGCCATTAAATGTAATAAATTTGCCTACGACAAAAAAGTATATATACAACAAAATTGAGAAAAAATTTTAACACCCACTCCAAGCTGAGGAACGCCTACACTACCCTCCCACCTCTGTAGCATTTGTTTAATGCATAAGCTGATCATGCACATACTCACACACACATGTGCGCCCGATGGCAAAATGCAATGTCACATTCGCTCCTCAAGACTCACATAAAAAAAGCCAAAGATTTCTTCCCCGAAATGCTAATTTCCAGAGTTACTTACAAAATATTCCACAGTATTAATTCCGGTACACAAATCTCTCATGCACAGCAAAAATTATTTTTTATCGAATTCTAATGTACTAACATCAAATATGCTAAAACTGTGAACCCACGTAAAAAAACACACAACATTTTTATCCAAATACTCCAGACCCCTTTCGTGAAATTTCCCAGTTGCCCATACTGAACAAAGTCATCCTTCATGATCGTTCATTTTTTTTCATCCATAAAATTAACATTTCCAGCTTGCACAGGGCCTATAAATTTTTTAAAAATCAATTAAAATTTTGTTAGAAATTAAATGTACAGTACGTGTGTCTGAGTCAGTTTACAATAGTGTTGTAACGATATAAGTTTAATATAAAACTACACAACAACTAAAAAAATTATTCACGTTCGTCCATGCACAGCTCATGATATTATCATCAGCTAGAGGCCACACATGTGCACACATGATACTGACTTCACCCAAGAATGACTCCACCCAAGAGTGACTCCACCCAAAACTGACTCCACCCGAAACTGACTCCACCCAAGACTAAGTTCACCCATGCCTGAATGCACCATGACTGAGTCCACCCATGACTGAGCCACCCATGCTGAGTCCACCCACGACTGAGCCACCCATGACTGAGTCCACCCACAACTCGCTCCACCAACGACCAAGTACACCCATGACAGATTCCAACTACGACCAAGTTCACCCATGACTGACTCCACCCACACCTGAGACCACCCACGACTGATTCCCCTCACAACTGAGTAAACCCATGACTGGATCCACATATGCCTGACCCCACTGATGTGTCTTTCACCTCGACCACTATCAAAATAAGCTCCATAACATGAACCCACACAATTAAGTAAAAAGTGCAAGAATAACCTATCAGATAAAATATGGCCCTGCTCAGTCATGTTTCAAACCCCTCCCCAACAAGCTGTAGTCGGTCATCAATCACTTAGCTATGTATTATGGTCCTTGGTTCTTATCAGGAAAGCGCAAGCCCTAACATGCATGCAATGTGAATTTTAATTTTTCAAAATCACTACCTTTTTTAAAAATAATTTTAAATTTTTGGTCGGAAGAATTAATGGTTTCCTTATGTTGCAAATTGGATGACCACTGAGCATTGCATTTGTTTTACACGTTTCTCCTTACCTCAATTATTTGGTCGGACGGAGGAAGGGTTTTACAAATGTGCTATTTGTTTGCAGAACACCATGAAATTTTTCATACTCTAGTTACTCTGTGAGTTGTCTGTGTACATTTATAGATAGTAATGACAGCCGTTTACTGAGCACAGTATCGCACCCACTTCGATGTATTTTCTGGGGTAGCTCAGTGATTTGAGAGTATTGTGGTTCCTTGGGTGATCGGTTCTGAATATGGCTGGTGTATTTGTGTAATTGTCATTAACATATTGATGTCTGATCTCCTTGGCTTAGATTGGACGATGGGTGAGATCCTTAATAAGGAATTTGAGGTCTGTTTCGCTTCAGCATTTTTTTCGTAATTGTAGCTACATTCGGGCTTCCCTGTGTCTGCATTGGGAAGAGTGCTATGACAATGCCTCTTTTTATGGTTATCAGAATCGCTTTATCTCTGGTGAAGGAATGATGTATGGAGTTTCGTACTTTACCTTCTGTACTTGCAGTATGCATTGGTGTATTTTCAACCAAGGGTGTATAGAGCTTTCTTTGCTGTTTATGGCTGGTTCACTGTGGTGGGGGCGATCAACCTGCTCCCTACACAAAAACCAGTCTTAAGTTTTTGGAGTGAATGAGGATGTAAACCATGGCTACACACGGTGTTAGTGATGGGAACTGTCAAGCTGATAAATAAAATAAAAAGTAAATTGACGACTTCATAATTTAATTTCACATCCATCTGTTTTTTTTTTCTATGTATGTCTTCGTCTGTGAAATTCGTTTAATGCCCGAGGGAAATGAGCAGAATAAGGAACCTCGGTTTATTTCGGAACATCATGGAAGACTGACTGATTTCGAGTTCTCGAGAACAATTGTGGCCTGGCCGTTCGTTCGGTATAAACTTAGCAGCTAAAGTAAATTCCCATCTTCCTTTGGCTGCTGCTGGACATCGAGCGAAATGTGTCGATTTCGTCCTGATAACACTATGGTGTCATGCCCTGCCACTCAATAATAAAATTTTTGTACTTGAACATTGGCTACCCACACAAGGAAATCTAAAGTGATGATGGTACCAGCATGCAGCACCGGAGATTATCACACTAGACCTCATCTATCCCCTCCCACCGGGTGTATGAACTGAGGAAGCTGCTCGTGGTGGGTTGCGAGCCTGGAAATTGTGCTGACTCAAATTGAGTCCGACAAAAGTTCTTCCAGCCAGAAACGAAAATGTGGTGTATTTTTTTTGACCTGACAACGTCNTTTTGACGTGACAACGTCTTATAATTCGATAGAGCCGGCTGCACGCACGAAAAAACATGACTCATGCGGCGTTACCTCGCTCTGAGGCGTTCCATGTAAGGCTTGAAGTTTCAGAAGAAACAACAGGAACCACAGCCAAAGTTAAATGTCGACCTCACGTGCAAAGCAAGCCAAATACTTTGTCTACAAACTGGGTACCAGTTTATAAGAAAATAGTAAACATTACACTAACAAAAACTATAAAATGCAAACGAAAACAGTTTCCTTGCGTTCCTGCTTGTGCCATCACTATTCACAAGTCACAAGGTGGGACGTTTGCTGTCATTGTTTATAAATACTCATCCAAGCAACCGCAACAGTTGGTGTACGTGGCGCTGAGTCGGGTAACAAGTTTAGAAGGCTTGCATATTATCACCGAAAAAGATGCTCCATTTCGGTTTAAACACGGACGGGAGGGAAACGATTCACAGACAACAAGAGATATCCGTAACGAATACATTCGACTTCGTGGACACACACTTCGAACAATTACTGATAATGCAGTAAAATTCTGTAATGACTCAAACAATGCTACCATTCCATCAGTATTTTCTTAAGACGTTGTCACGTTCAACTATCGTCAGTAAACCGACTTTACAGACAACCAATGTTTTTTTTTAAGGAAGCACACATGCTCTTATAAACGACTGTAGGGATTGACTTCGCTTTCTTTGGGGCTTTGTGATTACATATACAGGGGGTAACCCTTCATGATGTGCGAGAGTAAAAGCCTATCGCTACGAACCGCTTCATAGAAGACACTTAATTTTTGGTGACGAAGTGCATGGGGAGTGTAGCTTGCAAATGAAAATTCTGTACATCACATGCACGTGTGCTGTCTCTGGTTACCTGAAGCAGTGCAACTGCAGATCTGATAAAATGGCATGGAAGCACTACACTTGTGCAGGTGCAAAGTCTGGATATTTGATAGTGCACAGTTGAAGAATTGTAAGTTAGCACTTTAACAGAGACAGTTTCGAATCTCGGCATTTTTCTCTTCATAATTACAGTTCTTTTTAATTATGTTTTCCGCTATTTATAAATCAATTATATTTTTATGACTTGGGGTTACATAAATTATTTTGTGAAAATACGATTTTTCTCCTTGACTTTTTATTTACAGCTATATTTATACAGGATGGTCCTGAACTACAGGTACAAACACTGTGACGTGATTCCCTATGCATAATGGAATGGAAAACATTATACGAACTATGTCGTACAGTAATTTGCAAGGGAGGTAGCCAATCTTGTAATTCGATATGTCAAATGGTGTTAACTGAACGTAATAAAACATATATGACATGGAAGAGCGATTCTGTCAATAATGTTTTCTTTAACCAAGACATAAAACCTGCGAACAGTTGTGGAGTACTATCGTCCCCATACAGTGATAAAATTCGGGGTGTCATGTTAGTATCCTACTAATGTATGTGTGTAACCCTCGGGTATTCTTTTAAGATGTCATAATAATATGTACAGTAGATTTATGCACAAATAACGTTACCATCATGTAACACTCTCAGGTGAACAGTTTTCTAGAAAGCAGACAAAGTTTGTAAGGCTGCACTTGGTTGCCTGCCAGGTACGCAAACCGCGTTGCAAGGCAGGTCGTACTATGTGACGAGACAGTTGCGTACGTAGCTGTGAGTTAGTACCACTAGCATGTGTGACATGGTGGCATTGCTTTGTTGGATCGCAACATGGAGAGACAGTACACGTGAGCAAAAATGGTGAATATGCATCTTGTGTATGGTATCGTGGGTGGTAACGCAAGAGAAGCACAATGTCTGTATGAACAGACCTATCCAAACAGACGCCATTCAGGTAATCGGATGTTTACGTCTGTGGACAGACGGTTGTGCGATACTGGAATATTCACAGCGAACAGGTATGACACTGTCATGATACGCAACGTCCGGAAAGCCAGGTTTGATAAAGGAGTGTTGGAACGCATCGCTGATTCGCCATCAAGTGTGTTGAGGGTTCTGCACGAACAACAGCTACACCTGTATCATCGTGAAAAGGTGCAAGTCTTACACCCAGATGATTTCCAGTCACGTGTTGGTTTCACTCGCTGGTTTCTGCATCACTGTGCATCACTGTGCAGACGAACCCGGCTTCCCGCGCTACATTCTGTGGACAGACGAGGCTGCTTTCACAGGTGATGGCATTCTCAACAGTCGAAACAGTCGCGTTTGGAATGACGTCAACCCAGATACAATAGTTGAACACCGCCATCAAGTGACATTTTCTGTTAATGTCTGGGACAGTATTGTCGGCGACAACTTCATTGGACCGTACTTATTGCTGCCACATTGGACTACCCACCTTTATCGAGAGTTTTTAGACTACATACTGCCTGTTCTGTTGGAGGAAGTGGATTTACACATACGCCAGCATATGTGGTACCAGCACTATGGAGGCCCTGCTCACTTCAGTTTGGAAGCCTGTCACCACCTACTGCCACATTTAATGAGTGTTGAATGGACGGAGGCAGACCAGTGAGGTGGCCACCACACTCCTGAGACCAGATGCCACCTGACATATTTCTGTGGGGTAATCTCAAGACATTGGTATACTAGACCCCTGTCAACACGACAGCTGAACTTCGCGCCCCGATTACTGATACCTGTACTCTCATTCGCAACACCCCACACATATTTGCCCACATCACACAGTCGACTGTGCGTCGCTGTCATTTGTGTATCGAAGCTGGTGTTCGCCTTTTGAACAGTTACTGTAAAAATACACACACCCAGAGATGATTTGTAATGCACGTTCTCGAGCAGTTACCTTCTACGGTCTTCCCCTTTTAATTACAACTACCCGCAGAGCCTTTACTGTACGAACATGCTGTCCTGTCACCATTACCTGCATTCACACACATCAGTCAAGCCATATTCGTACGACCTGCCTTGCAACGCAGGTTGCGTAACTGGCAAAAATCCAAGTGCACCCTTACAAACTTTATCCATTGTCTCGAACATTGTTCGCGTGAGAGTGTGACATCGTGGTAACGTGTTTCCGTGCAGTAACGTATGATTATGACTTCTTTACAAAATACCAGAAGGTTGCACACACATTCGTATGATAATAACATACTACCCTCTAATGTCTCAGTGTAGGGGGGGGGGATAGTATGCCACAACTGTTCGCAGGTTTCAGGTCTTGATTAAAGAAAACATTATTCACAGAATGTCTCTTTCATGTAATTTAGGGTTAATTATTTTTTTTGGTAGAACCATTTGAAATATCGCTTTTCAAGGATGGCTACCTCCCTTGTGAGTTACTGTATGACATTGTTCGTATATTGTTTTCTAACCCATTTTGCGTAGTGAATCACCTTACAGTATTTGTTCTGTCGTTCAGAACCATCTTGTATATTGACACATATATCTCTCAATTACAAACAGTTTTATTTGTTTTGCAATTAATAATTCAAGCATAATCGAGTGTTTTCCCCGTTATATGATTTACAACAGTGAATATGTTAGCATTTTTGTTTTCAAAATCTACCACAAAGTAAGTGAATATAAATATAAGTTTGTCCAAAATATATTTGTTTCATAATTTAACTCAAGCATCCAGGTTAGCTTTTGCTCAAACACACAATGTGACTGAGCATGGGAAAAGGAAACTATCTCCCCATGATCAGTCACACACTTTGTTCTTCCAACATGCATTTACGTTGCACAAGCTAAAATAATTTTTCAACCTCGGCAATAGCATGCGCTCCACTGTCAATAGTTTTTTTCACAACTATGTTCCTTCTACATCTTCGTCCAACGAGCTTGTCTTCATCTCTCAGGGCAGTATGTGGCACATCGTCGTCTGCTCGACGAACGAAATCACGTTGGCTTCTTCATCAGGTAGGAAAGTGTGGTCTATCCATCGTATTCTTTACTTAATCGAAGCACCGTTTCTTGGCCCCCTCGTCATATTTCGTAGCCCCTATGCAGGAAGCCCTCTTTAAAGGTGATAAGTTTCGCCCTCGTTCAGCTCCACCAGTTCGTCACCGCTGCCGGGCTACATCCAGTCTCATATTGTACAATGCACATGTTTTGCCATCGCACCAGATTCTCTCCATAAAATAAATTTTTGACCCACCTTCGGTATTCATGATAGTAGGATAGGAATGAAGGTCCGGTTGCACAGGTGTCAGGAATCCGGAGCCGAAGCCACCGGCCATGGGGTCACAGGCGCAGCCGGCGGCCTTGTTCATCTCCACCCTTGCCGCTCCCATCGAACGGCTGGCCATTCCAGCGATCCGTAACCCTCACCACTCACCTCACCCCTCCCCCACACCTACCCAACACCAAATTATAAAAATAGAAAAAAATGAAAACAATGAAAAAATAATTCTAAAAATCGAGTAACATATAATTTTACCCCACCCTACGCCCCACAACCCTAACCAACACCACCACCCCTTACCACAACCGTCTGAATAATAAAAAATAGCAAAAAAAATTAAAAAATGTCATCATTATAGACATTGAGGAACATGTAGTATTAGACACCCGCTCACCCAACAACCCTGGCCAACATCCCCGCCCCCTTACCACTGCCCACCTCTTTACAAATTAATAATTCACCTTACATAAAATAATATCCCTCTACCCATACCAATCAACTGTATCTGCCCAGTGACCACTAAATTGTGCCTTAAACACTTAATTTTTTTTTCAATATTAGGCCCTAGAGAGTGTTTGTAACTCATGTTTCGCACATCAGCCGTCAGAGGAAATTTACTGTCGGCAAGAGTGCTATCGACCTGTACCGAATGGCAAAGAGGTCCATAACTGAGATGTACGTGTATTGGCATATTAAATTTTCATTTTATTTTCAACATAAGTATTTTTTATATAATAGCAGTTATATTTAATGGATAATGCAATATATGAAAGATTACGTATATTCTCAAGACAATCTGTCCGAATTCTACCTACATCAATGTTACCCCAATCCATAAATAGGTCATGCAATGTTTCTTTTAAAAAAAATTCTAGCTTAATGAGTAAGGGTAAAAATACCACCAATAAAATGGTTTCATACACACGATATTTATTTTAGACTTATAAATATAAATGCCATAATACACAAACAATCTCTCAAAAAATGCCATAACACAATAAAAATATTCAGTCTAAGTTCTTAAAAAAAATTGTTTTCAAATCCAACGTTGGGGTGACTTCTTGTCTAGTAGTAGGTGGCAGATTCACGGTCCAAGGACGACACAAAATTTGCGGAGCAGCTGTGCATTCCTTCATGTTCGTGTGCAGTCAGCTTCTGACCTGTCGCAGACATGACGATGCTGGTCGTCGTAAAGTTTTGTCAGCGTGCATAGCGAAATACACTGGTACTCGAACTGCAGATCGATGATTTCAACCTCGTTTTTTGCACAAGTTGCTCAGCCATTTTTTTCTGCTCGGGCTCCGCCACATAAATCGGTCCTTGCGGGTACTGCATCAGCAAGTCAGGCATCACATTTCCCACTTAATAGTACAGCATCTTGCCTTCGTCCTACTCAAGTCCGTGGTAGTACTTGGTCAGCCAGTCGTTCGTCTTCTTGATCTTACCGTCCAACAGTTTCCACGAATAAGGAGGGCAGAAGGAATGCATGCACATTTTTCCATCGTCGTCGTAGGACACTGCGATCTCCGTGAGCACATTGCTGTCCTGGCTCTGGAAGCCCTACAAATTACAGCCCTAAAGGCAGATTACAGATTACAGTCCATCATGCTGCTCTCTGTGCTCGAAAACAACTAAACAGATATCGCGTATGGTCCATCGTATTTATAAACTCTGCAGTATTCACGAAAGTACCTTGACGACTTTGTCTACACAATTGTACGATGCGAGTCGGTCGTGAAGTATCAGGCAGAAAGCATACATGCTTGGAGGAATATTTCCATGCATAGTGAATTCGATACTGCAGTCGATCACATTCGAACTGACACCCTCGTCCTGTTTACTCACATCGAACACCATGAGCGTGGCCAAACGCTTGAAGGTATCTAAGCTCAGTATCGGGGATTGGGTGCGCCCATAATATGCATTTTTGAATTGAGCATTCATTTGATATGACAGCAGTTACTATCGAATTTAAAAGTTCATGTTCATGTCCACGTACGGAAAGCTTTCGCTATCCAAATACATTTTAACATTTTCTATTTGACATGTGTCAAACTGCGAATTGCTCATTCTCGCATTGTGCCATCTTCCGGTCTGTAGCACAATAATGATGTACTTCGGTTTCTTGGTGGCAAAGCTGGATTTCACCATCCCAATTATGCGCTGGCTAGCGGGTAATCCGTGGTAGGTCTCGAGACTCCACAACCTGAAAGCCACATAGATGTTTTTTCCATCTTCCACATTCGTCAGCATCTTGATATGGTTAGTGGTACTCTGCTGAACGCGAGGCAGCATCCATTCGATAGACTGTAGCTTCAGTTCCGCTGTCTCCAGGTTTTCTCCCACACTCATGATGGCATCTGCATGCGTTTTAGTTAGGAGCAGTACCAATTCCTGCTGCGAATTTATGATAATTCATTTGTAGACTTTGGCGAATCTCAGTAACATCGCTAGAGATATGCAGACCACGAACTTGCCTCCAGGGTATATATGAACACTGTAGTCATCTTCTATCTCCCAGCCTTCCATTTTTGCCGTAGACAGCTCGTTCGGTATGAGCGAGAGGTAATTTTTGACCATGGTCGTTATGCCGACATCTCACATCTGGTCCACCTCGACACCTTTGAGCAAATAGGTAATGCGATCGATAAGGTGGAGAATACTGTTGCTCGTTATTTTCGTCGATACCAAGTTTGTTCCATCTTCTTTCGTCACTGTCCCCCTGAGCCATAGTAATGACTGAAAAGGAAGAGTGCAAATATCTTGGTTTTGGACCGCTATCCGAACTTCCGATGGTAAAGTGCACGTATGGTCCGCTTAGAAATGGATGGTATTCATGAAGTTCCACTTTCGTGATGCTGTCTTCAAAAACGACCGGTTCGTCGACGTTTATGTAATCTTCCATGGCAGTCCACCACGAAGCCATGATTGCGAAGGAACATCTCGTTGGCACATGTTAACACCTAGGTGAAATACAGTGTACTGATTGCTGGTGTGATATGTTGTTTTGTTTTACTGCTTCTGGTCGCCGTAAATCTTATTCCCACCTTCTCAAATGCAAGCGTTGTGTGATTTCTTAGTTTCGAAATTTCACCAACTCTTCACGCTGGTTGACGATTGTCACTGCCACTTCGTGTGCTCTCTTCGTGGCAACCGGAACGTAAATGATGCATTTCGGTGCCTTACCAAGTTCAAAACCTGGAGGGACCATTGGCGAAAACTCGTGCAGAATATTGCTCGGCTTACCATTGAGATATGCACCACTCACCAAATTGCAGTTTATTCGTATCACATTAACAGGTAAGATGTTTACAGGTCGCGATAATTCGTGGATTTCGCCAGCTTCACATATTGGCGGCTCGAACACCAGCATCATTCCGATGGAATTCTGTTTCGTTAAGTCCATATATTTACTGCATCTGATGACACTCTTCAGAATATTGTAATTTCCACATATTTAGAATTTGAGTCTGGACACAGCAAATATTCGATGTACCTTGCAATGTTGTCTAGTCCGTAAAAGCCAACAGGCAATGTTACCTCGTGGGAGACATTGCCGCTTTTCAGGAGATACATATTGTAGTTTTTTTTTACATTGATGTTCGGTATCGCATAGTAGGTTTGAAAATCGACCAAACCTATACACCATTCTCCCTCCAGGTCGAATGGAGAAATGTGTACAGCATGCAGCTCGGAGCTACGACCCGTCAAGGTAAGCATTATCGAGAGTGGAGGATTTAAGCAATCGTCTTAGGAGGGGGGGTTGTCTGTGTAATGTCCGAATCTTGGTAAATCCAAATTCTTATATCCTTTATATCCAGTCACTGTAAGCAATTTTGTTGCATGTTCTGTGTTACTTATGCTTGGCATTCGGTAAATTCTTGCTGTGCATCTAAAAGAAAGATTTCAGGAATATTTTTTTTATAAGTATATTACATGGTCGTCATACGGTTGGTATTTTTTTTTATTAGAGTGCAGCCTATATATATATATATATATATATATATATATATATATATACACATAAGTAAATCTTTAATGTGAAGTATAATCCCCCGAAAGTCAATACTGCTATAAAATTTTAAAAAAGATGTATCATTATCAATGTAGCCTTTAAAATGTTATGCAAATTTGATTTCTTATGTCTAATTACAGTTCCAAGCACTGTCACATCACATTAAAATTCATGTAAAGAAGCACATACATTTAGGTTATAAGCTGTGTATGTCACATAATATTTCTTTGCTGATTATATAGCTCCTTCCTAATTTTCAGTATGAAAGTTAAATTCTGATTTTGGCATAGAAATAATTTCTTATACTGGCGATTCAAATACCAACATCAAAGATTTTCTTGAACAGAAAAAATCTATACAGTTTTGCCTATTTTGCAGTATCTACTTGTACTGTTATATGAACATTCTTAATGTCACCCACTTTACAACATTTTAAGAAATGGAACTGGAAAGCACAGTAAAAACATAAAATTAAAATAAAACATAAATTTCAGTTTGAATTATTTATGTAAACATTTTAACAAAATAATTGATGTAAATATTTTGAACTCAATAGTTATTCTACCTGAAGGACTGATATGCTTTAATGTGGTACAAATTATTTTTATTCGAAATATCTTTCACAGAGCTTGTACAGTATCGTTTAAAACTTATATACCATATCGAAACTTACGCTTCGGAACAGCGTAACTTTAAAAAATATTTTTAAAAATCTTGCTTTTATAATTTTACAGAAATACACTATGAATTGGTCTGCTCACTCACATAAAAAGACGTATCTCTATTGCTCTATTCCGATCTGTAGTTCAAAAACATTTAAATAGTCCTTGTAATCAACTGGAAAGAAAATATAAGTACTATGAAAAGACATCTTCAAATCTTTGAACAGCGTGTTGTATAGACACCTGAGTTTTGTCTTTGTTTTAATGTTATGCTGACAGCAAATTTAAGTCAGCTTGGCATTATTTCATGATACAGCATAATATTATGAATTATGATTTTCTCGACCTGCACTATTAAATGTACAGTAAAAAATTTTGTATTTTTTTAAATTTCTTCGGAAACTATTTACCAAGATTATTATTTGTAACACTACAAAAAAATATAAAGAAAAATTTTACCTGTTACTGTGGAGTGGGGAAAACTAACGGTGAATTTTAACAAGCAATTCCTATAGATTGGTTTATTATTAAAATATAAACTATTTTGAATGTTTCATAAAAGTACGTTCTAATTAACGGTGTTGTTACTGTAGTGCTGTAAGAATATTTTTTTTGCTATTTCTATTTTTTTCCAAATAATTGTTTGTAAAACGAACAAACTATTCTAATGTGTACAGTTATCAATAACCTGCAAAAAATTCTGGTTCCATTAAGTGTGAAATAACTGGAAACAGGAAGTTTTCTCAATGGAAAAGGCATCTGTGAATAAAATGCGTAGAAAATACACACTATTATAATGTAAGTAAGAATGAGTACGATGGACATAAATAAAGGTCCTTCCCAAAAGAAAATTTTTTCGCATGCTTTATTTTTACAGGACGCATTCCTGGGCACAAAACTTCGAAGCGAGTGTAAGATGCAATCAGCGAGGGAAACCTATCGATGTTCAGCAGCCTTTACTTTACAAATGTTCTTGTGCATTTCATGGAAGAAAAAGCGTATTATGTGTTAATTCTTTTATTATGATGATGGCTATAAAAATTTGAGTTTGAAAATGTTCCCGTCTTTTTAATGTAATGAAACTTTTGTGATAACGAGTATTGTATATTTTTGTATGGCATTGTCTTTTATCTTAATAATTTGATATGAGTAGAGGAAATATTTTCAGCAATCGTCAGCGTGGCAAAGTTCTTTTGGAAATAAATATTCATGTTTGTTTATTTCAATTATCCCAAAAGAAAGATACTATTTTAAAAATAGGACTTTTTTAATTTATAAATAAATTATATTTTATCAACATGTCAAGGAGACAAGTTTTCTGAATTACAGCAAAAAAAAACGAAATATTTAAAAATTATTTTCTCAGAACAATTGTTCTTAGCCCATTGAGATGTTTCCATCCAGAATGTGATAGGAATAATGTTTAATTCTGTGCAACATATTGCACGCGTGCTCGGGACTGACAACACTCACTGACGTGCAAGACAGCAGTTTAAACAGCAATCTTCGAATGTATCACGCACTTCTTCCACTACAAAAATCTGGAAAACATCTATTATTACCTTGTAGCTTTTATATTTAGCTTTTCACAGTAAAAATTCTGCTTTAGGAGGTTTTGCAGATCGTTTTTACGGCAATAGGATATATAGGTACAAACAGTTTGAAGTTTTTTCGTTGTTATATCATATATCTATGGCAAGATAAGAGGTAATTAAAAATACTTTGTATGAACGAATTAATAGACGCGATTAGTGTTGAAAGGCCGGTTCTAAAGTACCTGACTTTGGCTTGGGGAGCAGGGATCCGGGTGGTGTCGTCCAGGGGAGCAATGAGGTATCATTTTTTCCCTTTTTCCCCGCTTTTCTCTCAAAATATCCCTTTTTCATTTTAAAAAAAGTCAAAATTTCTCTTTTCCCTCAAAATTTCCCCAATTTTCCCAAGAATTTACCAAAAGTTTCTTCCCTGTTATAAACTGATTTTGATGTAAAAAAAAGCACTTTGATCCAAATATTATTTTTAATTTATATAATAACTATGTCTGTAAATGACCTTAGGGCTTATACATGCATACTTTCCAGGGAGGTAGTAATGTTGCTTGCAAACTGAATTTCATGAGCCTGGCCCTAAGAAATCGCAAATTATAATTGCATATGGCTATAAATATTCGCTTGTTACAACCTAACTTGCGATAATGTGGGCATACTATGATTTAAGATACAGGCCCAAATGAAAACAAATACGAGCCTTATGATACATTGCTTGCCTTTTAATGTACTTAAAATGCAAACAAACATAAATTTACTATAAATTATTATAAACAAAATATTTCATTCGGAATAGTTCTTGTAGTTATCATGATTCGGGTAATACCTTAAACCAATAATACAATAGTTATAAGATAGTTAAAATATATATGGTATGCATAATACACAAAAAATTAATATTGGTATGATGAAATATGCTATGTTCGATTTGGATGATTCCCTTACGAACTTTAAATGGGTGTGGGGACGCAATTTTTCTCGATCGTAATGACTGGGTGGTAGGGTGAGCGAGGTTATGCTACAGGATACTAGATTTTTAGATTTTTGTGGGCCACACGGGTGGAAGGTGGAGTGTGGTGGGAGAGGAAGGTCTCCAGGAGGTTTGGCAAGGGAGGGAGTGGTGATGGTAATGGGTGAAGAGGATGGGATGGCTTGGTATTGGGTGTGGCTGGGTGGGGGTGGGAGGTGATTGAGGAAATGTTTTTGGGTTGTGAAGGGGCTCGGGGAGGGTGTGCATTGGAAGGGGTTTTGGGGAGGGAGGGAAGGTTGGAAATGGTGGAGGGGTGATGTGGTGTTGGAAAGGGGTGGTGGGTGGTGGTTGGTGGTGATGTGATGGTGGTGTTTAGTGAGGGATGGGCAGAGGGTTTTGGTGAGGGGATGGGGTTGTGGTGTGTTGTGAGTGGATGGCTGGAGGTGGGTAATAATTTTTATATTTTTTTATTAATTTATACTTTTTATTTTAAAAATTTATTTAAATAGTATTTATTAAAATCATTTTCTAGGGATGACAGGGGGAAGAACATCCAATATGGCCATGATCCCTGGCTGTAATGCCAACAAAGATGGTGGACTGCACCGACCAACATGGCTGCCAGATCACCTGTGACATCAAATAATATGGTGAACGGATCCGAGATCCGATGCATGATGCATGTGCCAAAACCAACTAATATACACTACTGACATTGATGGTTGTTATAGTTGACTGAACTTAATGGTCGTTACACTGGTTGGTTGGAATGGTCGTTTGGTTGGGGTGGATCGAAGGTATTGGTGGCATGATTGACTGCAAGGATGTTTCGTATTTTATGCCAGTATCGTTAATTTGTATGATTTGTTTGTATGGTTGTTTCTCATGGTTGTCTGTTAAAGTTGGTTTGTATGGGTGGCTAGTATGAGTGGTTCATATGCTTTATGAGTATGCCTGTTTCAATTGGACGGTTTGTATGGATGGCTCGTATGTCGGTCTGTATTGATTGTTCATATGGTCCATTTGTATGACTGCATTGCATGGTCGGATCGTATAGCTGGCTGGTATGGTCTGATTGTATCTTCTTTCGTAGGTTGGTTCTTACGTTTGATTGGTATAGATGTTTCTTATGGATGATCTTGCCCATTGATACATCCTGTTGGTTTTGTTTGGCTGTTTGTCTGGTTGGATGGAATAGGTGTTTGATATGGATGATTTATACATTTGCTTTGTATGGCCAGCCGGTATGGTTATTTCATATGGCCGACTAGTATGGATGTTTTATATGGTCGACTAGTACGGATTGTTTTTATGGTCAGTCTGTATGATTGGTCGGCCTGATCTAGCTGTTTGCCTTGTTGACAGGCATGCTCATTGGTATGTTTAGCTGCAGATAATATATATTGAGAGTATTTGTTAAGATTTCACGAAGATTTTGTGCGATGCGGCAACCAATGGAATTTATGTTAGGCGAGAGTTTGTAGAAATGGTCAGTCTGTATGACTGGTCGGTTGGGCGGAATTTGTGGTTGTTATAGGTGGCTGATCTTGATTTTACATTAGACTTGACAGTTGGATTGGTCGTTTGGTATGGCAAATCCTATCGTTTGGGGTTGTGGTTGACTGGCATGGATGTTTCGTATTTTAAGCTTGTATTGTTTTTTCTTGTATGGTTGGCTCATGTGGTTAGTTATAATGGTTACCTGGTATGATTGGTTCATATGGCTGACTAGTATGAGTGCTTCATATGGTTCCTAGATTTTTAGAATTCATTTATAAATTTGTCCTTTTTTCTCAATTTTTATGACTGGTAGGGTGTTTGTGAGGGGTGTTGGATAGGATGGGTGGAGTGAGGAATGGAGTGTGAGGTTAATGTTATACTTTCCTCAATTTTTTTAGAATTTTGTGCTACTTGAAGAGCTACAGTCACACGTTAAAGACACTAGCGCCATCGTGATCGAGGTATGCGGCCAGAAAACTCTTTGCTTCATTCTTCTATACCTTGTCTGTGCTCCGTTTTCCCTCCCTTCTCTATGGCATCTTGCTCGTTTGTTTGGATTGGGGCTACGGCCGAGCTTCGGTCGGCTGTGCGAGTAACTTGCTTGGCGACAGTTTTTAGTTAAATTGTTGTAAGCACATGTGCTTAGGAGATCCGACGGGGCGATGGCGGCGACCTGATGATGTAGGTTGAGGGATGTGGTATTGTAACTTCAGTAACCTGTTTTAAAAACTAAGTTTGTTTGGCACCGCCTTCAAAATTCCTTTTCGGCTTAAAACTTCCGAGATGTAGGTGTTGGTTTATCCTTTGAAATTTACTTTGTGGAAATTTGCACTTTTCACTTCTGGTTAGGACAGAATGATTTTCAAATTGATTCGATGAATGTGGAACGAGTCGTTGGATGGGTGTGGTTCCCCAATTTGGCTATCGAGGACTCTGTACTATTGGCCACTCTCTCCATCTGACCAAACTTAATCTTATGTGAACCAATTTGAAATTTTTGAAATGACTACTCACAACAGTTTAAGTTTGGTGTGCGCTGCACGTTTTTTTAAAATACTTTTATAATGTTGCTTTTTTCACCCTTTGTGCGAGGTTTTCCTACGTGTGTGCAGCCTTAAAGTAAGTCTTATTGATCAAGTCACTTGTTTGTCTCCTCGCATTTTATTGCCTAATCGTTACATGCCCTCGATCACCTCGGGCTTTGTTTTGAACTCGCAAGGTTGCCCCGAGGTGCTTTGGCCCCGACAGGGGGTGACGGGCAAGCTGTTAATGTCGCCTGTCCCTATTATTAAATTTGTGTGTTTGTTTGTATTACTTAGAGCATGGCCTGTTAAGCCAGTAAATTGTAACTACACTGAAGAGCCAAAAAAACTGGTATAGGAATGCGTGTGCAAATAACAGAGGTATGGAACCAATCAGAGTAACGCGATGCGGTCGGTAGCTAGATCGGTTACTGCTGCTACAATGGCAGGTTATCAATATTTTAGTGAGTTTGAACGTGGTGTTATAGTCGGTGCACGAGAGATGGGATATAGCATCTCCGAGGTAGCGATAACATTTGGATGTTCACGTACGGCCATTTCACGAGTGTACTATGAATATCGGGAATCCGGTAAAACATCAAATCTTTGACATTGCTGCGGCCGGAAAAAGATCGTGAAAGAACAGGACAAGCGATGACTGACGAGAATCATCAAATGTGACAGACGTGCAACCCTTTCTCAAATTGGCGCAGATTGTATTTGTAGACTGCCCTGAAGGATTCATGGTGTGAATTGTCTCCTGCATACCTTCAGACATTAATCTAGTCCATGCCACATAGTCTTGCGGAACTTCTGCATGCTCGGGAGGCCCTACACGATATTAGGCAGGTGTACCAGTTTTTTTTTTGGCTCTTCAGTGTATGATTAATGAGGTAAAAGTGGTTAACTGTTTAGGCTTGTAAGTGTAGTAATTTGTAAAATAAGTGACAATTCAAAATAAGATATTAAGTACATGTTATAAATTTTTTAACATTTTGGGTAGATCTTGCAAAGGCAACAATATTATAAATGTAAACCAAATGTAACGATAATTGTCATGTAAATAATTGGAGATTTGCGCAAATGTAAAATAAATTTATAGCCCATGAAGCTATTATTTGGTTGTGAAAGGAAACAAAGTGTACACATAATCATATAATAGATTATGACCTAATATCTTGTTTTTTTGCATGTAAATTACGTTATTGCTAGAGCACATTGTGTGCATTTCGTCGAATCATGCCACAGTGGCACTTAGCCTAGAATAATGTTCGTCATGGGTCAGTATTGCGGCCTTTTGTGTGCTATATTTGGTTAGGGCACTATCGAATCTACAGCATGTCAAGTAGTTAATGTATGTCTTGCATAGTCTTGTTGCATGCTCATATTGTTTGTACTTTTATTGTGTTGTTGTGTCCTTTACCAATTGGATTTTGCTTTTTGTAACTCTGCCTGAGATTGAAGATGTTCTCATTCTCACACTTTGATATTGGAATGATTTGTGCGTGTATGTAATCTAGTAAACCTTATTGAATTGCAATTACATAGTTCACATTTTGCCTCTTTTCAGTTGTTCGTTTATGTAATACTAGTGCCTTGTTCCCATGTCATAGGGAGGGTGCAAGTGGCTGCCCAACTCAGCTTTTTCCTCACATACTGAGAATTTGTTTCATGTTATCCACCATGGTGGATGTTGGTTGGATCAACCGACAGCATAGGGAAGAGTTAGTTCAGTACCTATGGGAAGTTTCCGACATGGAGGTGGAAGATGCTGAGGTGGTGGCGCAGTTGTAGCGGTTGGCAGTAGCTTGGCACTGCGATCAACATGGTTCCACATCTTCTGCTGGTCAGCCTTCGCCTTCTCATTCGGTGAGTGGTAAAGAAACACTTCACAATAAACTTGCTTTGCGTTCCCTGTATTCGGTACCTGTGTTGTCCTCCACCAGCCCCCCACAGGTAGTGCAATTCCTGACAGCGGTGTCGAGAATTGTGGCCTTGCATTTGGTATCGGATATTGTACATTTGAAATCCTTAGCGATCAATTGTTCTGGTTATCCACTACAGGCGTGGTTGTTGGTACAACGACCTCAACATAATTACGAGACTGTGCAGGCCTTTGTGGACTCTGTCCTTGAACATGAAAAGGTGTTGAACCTTTATACTTCGGAAGAGACAGTCTAACCCCACGGATACGTCTAGAGTGCACCCTGATGTCTGTTCCTGTCACTGTGTTCCAGTTGAGGAACTTTTCCAATGACATTGATGGGTGGTTAGCAGAGGAAATTGCTCATTCTGGAGTGAGACCCATTCAAACACCTTCTGCTGTTAGGATGGTTGCAGTTGGTGGCTCATTGTGTTTACAGGCCCCTCCACTCTTGGTCCAATACCAAGAGAGGCAAAATAAATGACCCCTTGTCAGGTGTGGTAACTGTGCGGTTTTATGTCATGGCTGTCGAGAGTATCCTGTACCTCCAATGCCATTGAGGGACAGGCATTGATTTCGCTGTGGGCAGGTAGGTCATCTCAGAAGCCATCGTCAGGGAAAATGAGATGGACTGGCAAGGGTAGCCGTGTTGTCGGTCGTCGTGAGGGAGCAAATTCGCCAACCAGGTGAGTAGTTTTGTGAAAGTTTTTCTGTACATCAAGCCTTGGTTGATACCGGTGCCTGATCAGTGACTCCCCAAATAGCAAACAACAAGCAGTTAACAGTTGGCCAACTGTTTGCAGTGGTGGCAAACATTCGCATTTATGAATGCTAGCATTTCTAATTTAGTTGACAATCAGGTCATACAAACAAAAGCGACAGTACCTATTTTTAAAAATCGTAATATGGGCCAATGCTCTCACAATGATTGTTAGATTTCTACAGACGTCCCACAGGCAGATGTTAAACGAATTGCTAACTGTTACTCACTGTTGGGAAAATATTAGCAGCAGGTTTATGGGCCATTTATGGCATACCAACTGTTGTTTACTGCTGGGGCCATGCAAGCAGCAAACTTGTGGGCTACTCATGGGATGCCAATTGTTACTCGCTACCATGGATGTATTAGTAGGATGCTAATGGGCCACATATGGCATGCTAACTGTTGTGTACAGCTGGGAACATAATAGCAGCGTACCTATGGCCCTTTTGTGGTATGCCAACTGTTCCTTATTAATGAAGAAACATCAGCAAGCTTATGTGCCATTTATGACATGCCGACAGTATGTCGTTGTGTAGTAGAATTTGTGAATTCACTTGATATTTTTAATTTAATGCATATATGAAGTAAAATTATCATGTGGCATTGCTATAAATGGGATAAAATAGCTTTCAGACTGGAAACCTGAAAAGCATAACAAGTAAAAATTCGCTGTTTTGCATTTTAAAACGCACCTGAATGTTGCCCTAAACTAATATACTAGTAATTTGAACAAAACACAGAAATCCCAGTATTGACTTGTGAAATTAACCTTAATTGTGTCTATAGCAAAACTAATAATGCAAATTGTATGTGTTGAAAATATTCAGGTTTTCATAAAAGGTATTATATGAATACACAGTAAATTAATTGCTAGCTTTCTAGGCCTAGAATGAAAGGTTTGTGAGTTGGATTCCAGGTTCTTCCAAAGAAATTTACTAACTGTGAAACGATGATGAAGAAAACATCATTGAATACTGTAAATAATTTAATTATTTGTGTTAAAACATTATTGTTTTTTTACTTTAAAAATGCATGGTGAGCTTTTTCTATTTGGGCCACAAGTGGCCAATAGCTGGGACACAAGTGGCTTGCAACATTTGGCTGAAAAAATGTGGTTTATGGATGGCAGGCCAGAAGCAGAAAGCCAGTGGGCCACTAGTGTCATGCATGGCCCACTGATGGTTCTGACATGTTCGGGGTACAGTTCATTATACAGAGTGGGCCACTTGTGGGCAGATCGTATTTTGCAACATGGAAGTTATCTGAACAGTGGTCCAGATGTGGTCAACTTCAAAAGGCATCAGGTAGGCTGACAGTGGTTGACTAATTGTTAACTGATTAAGTCAACAGTATGTGGGCCGCGCATGTACAAGCAGATTTTCACATATGGGCCAACTTACTTTTGCTATTTGGGTCATTGTTGGGAAAACTGGTTGATCGGTGTCCATGGCTGGGTAAGCAGGTGTGTGACGCCTGTGAATGGGTGTTTTGTGTTGCCAATGGCATGGTTTTCCATGTCACTCGTAGTATTGTGATGCAAATCCAGCATGGATATTCTCTTGGAATGTACATTCTTGTGTTATGCCTCATTTGAGTAGTGAGCTGATTCTTGGTTTGGATTTTCTTGGCAGTACATGGGCCATGGTGAATGTGGGAGAGTCTAGCTTGAGCTTTGGGTTTGCATCGAATATTAGAGTATGTTTGTTTCTGCATGACTTGAGCAGTTTCTCGAGGACGATCGAGGTGGCCGAGGAGGAGATCCAGAATGCTCAGTTGGTAGAATTGGAGAGAGAGTTCTCAGACGTGTTGATCACGTGAATGGCAAAGTGTGACTTTCGGCCATACAAATTTGAATTGACTGACTACACACCTATGTTTGCACTCCTCCCAAATTATAAAATTTTCAAGCCATCATTGAACAGTTGCTGGAGACTGCGGCCATTGTGCCTTCAAAGTTATATTTTTGTTCACATATGTTATGGTGAAGAAGAAGAAAGGGAACAGTTACAGGTTGATTGTCAACTACTCAGAATTGAATTCGCGTGTGCATTTGGACCTGTTTCCGCTCCCGACTGTGGATGGGACTTTGCAGTATTTGAGAAAGGCCCATTATTTTTCAGTGTTGGACCTTAACAGCAGTTTTAACCAGTTTGCCTTTGTTCCTTTTGTCACAAGTACACTACTTTCAGTACCCCTTGGTAGCAGTATGAATTTATGAGAATTCCGACGGGAGATAATTTTGGGAGCCGGGCCGTGTCCAGGGTTTTGGCTGACATTTCAGCTGATTACAAATTCAAGTTCGCATACAATTATGTCGATGACATCATTGTATACAGTAAAGATTTTGCCTGTCACTTGGATCACTTACGAGCCACGTTCAAGAAATTTAGGGATGTGGGCCTTACTGTGAACCAGAAGAAGGTGACTTTGGCCAAAACCCAGAGGGAGTTTTTGGGCTATAACATTACGAGCAGACAACTGCACATGGACCTGGATCCGATAGGTCCCTAAGTCAATTTTCCTCGCCCCAATTACGTCAAGGGTGGCCAAATAATTTTGGGCATGCTGGGGTAATATTCCAGGTTCATCCCAGGATTTCCAGATTTAGCCGACTCTGCAATGCTCTCAAGAGAAAGGGGGTATAGTTTCGATGGGGCTCAGAGGATGAGAATGCCTTCGAAAGACTGAATCCACACTTAGCTTCTCTCCCAGTGTTGTGCTTGCTGGACTTCACAAAGTGTTTCGACCTGCAAGTGGATGCCTCAGGCATAGCTGTTGATAAAGTGTTGGTTCAGGATTCCGATGGTGTTCTCGCCCCAGTTGCCTTTGCGAAAAGGTCCCTCAGCGAAGCTGAGAGGAAGTTAAGCACCATGAAAAGGAATTTCTGAGCTGTCTTCTTTGTTTAGAGAAGTTTGAAAAGTACCTGGAATATGCCGAATTCGACCTCTGCATTGACAACCAATCCTTGAGCTGAGTGTTGGGCCATCCAGCCCAAGTGGGTAAGTAAGGCCACTGGGTGTTACGGTTGTCGTGTTTCCAGTTTGTGATCCGTCATGTGAGTGTGAAGGAGAATGTGGTTGTTGATATGCTGTCGTGGATGTTCGACTCAGTGGACTTCGAGCAGCCTGCCGAACCACAGCCGACCTGTCTGTCTCTGCTGCAAGGGTTCCCAGAGTGTTTCATGTGTATTAAAGATGTGCAGCTGGCAGATCCATTGTGCCAATGAATTAAGACCCAGTTGGGAAATGGGGAGGTAGAGCCATGCATCGAAGAATGGGGGATACTTAACTTCACTGGTAATAATGGGCGTGCGAACAAGGTAGTGGCTTCTGTCAGTTATCAGTCCATGCTCCTCAGGTACTACCACGATTCAGTTTTCGGAGGACATCTTGGAGTGAATAAGACCTCTCGCAAGATCTCGGATAGTTTGTGTGGCCTGCACTGAAAACTGATGTGTCTCAGTTTGTGTGCATGTGTCCTTAGTGCCAGTCCTGTAAACCGGCACAGCAGGCAAATATTGCAAAATCGGCAAGTGAAGTGTCTCCTGCACCCTGAAACACCATGCGCTTGGAAGTTTTTGGGCCTTTTGTTCCAACAAAATATATTAAGTGCATGTTCTAAATTTTGTAAATGTTTTGGGTAGATCTTTCGAAGGGCAAGAATAATATAAATGTAAATAAAATGGACACTTTTTAATCTTGTAAGTGTAGTATTTTGTGAAACAAGTGAAAATTCAACAAAAGATATTAAGTGCATGTTGTAAATGTTGTGAACGTTTTGGGTAGATATTGTGAAAGAAAGAATATTACAAATGTAAATCAAAAGTAACGATAAATGTCATGTAACTAACTAGAGATTCATGCAAATGTAAAATAAATTTATGTCCCATTGGGGTCATTATTTGGTCGTGAAAAGAAAAAAACTGTACACATACCTATAGAATATATTTTGACCTCATATATTGTTTTCGTGCACATTAATTTCGTTATTGCTAGAGCACATTGTGTGCATTTCGTTGAGTTATACCTCAGTGGCACTTAGCCTAGAAGTAATGTTCATCATGGGTCAGTATTGCGGCCTTTTGTGAGCTGTTAATGGTTAGGGCACACTCATATATTTAGAGCATGTCAATTAGTTAATGTGTGTCTTGCATACAATTTTGTGCTCGCTGATCTGTCTCGACCTGGCTTGGAGAATCGAATACACTTTTACTGCTCTGAGGATAAAGTGGCTATTTATGCTAAGAGCCTCGTATCTGCTTGCTCCTCTGAGAAATTTTCAGCTCTCACATCGTGGAACCGCGAATCCACTTTCCTCTTTTTTCAATTTTTTGAAAAAAAATTTATGAAAAATTGAGTTTTGTGTAAAATAATTAATTTCTGAAGTGATTTATGGGTCGAAGCAGGCCATTTTGTCGATAACATGGCTGACCCAGGCTGCCGGCTGCAACTGCCTAGTCAACCGAGTTGTCTAGTGGCTCCTAGCTCCGATACCTTGATCCCAAAAATCCCATTTTATAACTACTTATAGAAATGTGATGGATGCCAGTGGAATATTTACACTTTTGAAATTTAGAAATAGAATTGATTTACATCACCTTTCGCCTTCTAGTAATGGTTAATTGTAAACACAAAGTCTTACGACTGACTGAGTAATTTGGATCCAAGGCCAGCACCTTCGTCAACATCTCTCCCACAGTATCGATTTTGCAGCAAGTTTTTGGCTACTTTACACACCGGCATGAGAAGAGTGATTGTTTCAAGACCATATATCATGGAAGCATTTAAGGAATGCTAATTTCTGATGTAAGAAATTCGTAAAAAATAAACATAAATTTACAAAATTGTCTGATTTTTCTACTCTTTCAGTAACTCTCAATGTATTGGTGTAAGAACTTGACGATCTGTCAAAATTCTCCGAACACTGGGAAAAATTACCTGAATTTTCAAAGTCTGAAAGAGTACTACTATTTTTTATAGTGTCAGCTTTCGAACTCAGGTCCGTTCATACCTCCCCTTCGGATACCGCTTAAATATATAAATCAGTTGTGTATAAGCATGTAAACAGACACAAAATCACATGCAAACCTCGTTAATAACGATCAGAATCTCGTGCTTGATGATGTCACAACATGGCAACTGGTTGGTGCTGGCATCGGAACCCCCTGCCCTTGTGCCCAAACCTACCAAAGCTATACATTGGTATACATGCAAGAACTACCTATATGACACCTAAGTGAAAAATGTTGTATTAAATAAATCCCATCAAAACACGTGGTGTATGAAACAGATAATATAGGCTGCTACACAAATTTTGGACGAAGCATAAGGATGTTATATTGAGATATAGTGTCCACAGTTCAAATACTGGCCCGAGTTTCGTATCACTTTTAACAAAGTTAATATGTGATTTTCTGTTTACGTAATAACTTTGAGGTACGATTTTTAGG
This sequence comes from Clitarchus hookeri, assembly GCA_002778355.1. Lineage (NCBI taxonomy): Eukaryota > Metazoa > Arthropoda > Insecta > Phasmatodea > Phasmatidae > Clitarchus > Clitarchus hookeri. The sequence goes on along the minus strand of NQII01000053.1, from coordinate 1,415,763 downwards.
GGTGCGGTTTTTTTAGGTATGTTTTTTGGGGAATGTTGTTGAGGTATGAGTTACAGGTATGATTATTGAAATGTGATTTTTGAAGTATGAATTTCGAGGTATTTTATTTCAAGTGTGGTATTTTAATTATGATTTCTAAGTATGTTTTTGAGGAATGATATTTGAGGTATGTTTTTTGAGGTGTCATTTTTTAAGTATGTTTTTGATGTATGATATTTAGGTATAAATTTCGAGGAATGGTTTTTGAGGTATGATTTACCAAGTGTGGTTTTCTGAGGTATGGTTTTAAAGGTGTGAATATTTGTGGTATAGTTTTTAAAGCATAATTTTTAAGTATGTTTCTTGAGGCATGTTTTGAGAGTATGAGTATTGAAGTACGGTTCTTAATGTCTATTTTAGGGTTTGATCTTTGAGGTATGTTATTGAAGTGTGGTTTTTGAGGTATGTTTTTGAGTTATGTTATTTGATTTATAATTTTTGAGGTACTATTTTTTATATTTTTAGGTATGAGTTTTAGAAAATTTTTAGAAGTATGTTTTTAGGTATGTTTTGAGGTATATTTTCAGATATTTTTGAGGTATTATTTTTAGGTTATTTTTTGAGGTATGATAATTGAGATATGTTTTTGAGGTATGGTTTCTGAGTTGTAATTTTTAATGTATGAATTTTAGATATGTTTTTTGAGGTATATTTTTTAGGTGCGAGTTTGAAGGTATGATTTTGAGTTATATTATTGAAGTATATTTTTGATGCATGTTTTAAGAATGATTTTTGAGGTATGATTATGACATATTTGACACCTGGTTGCTTAGTCTGGTTTGTTGCCCTGTGTATTTAGTCTGGACATTTCTATGGCCGGCTTGTACGCTCATTTGGATATTGATCGAATTATTTGGATGTTAGATTAATGGAAATATTGCGAGACTGATAAAAAAATTACGTAATCGATCAAAATATTTATCAAAAGTTTGATGGAAAGATTGTGAGATTGAGTGAAATGTTGAAAGATTCATCAGAAAAGTAGACGAAAGTTTGGAAGGTTGAGTGGAAGATTGCGAGATTGGTAGAAATATTGATGTAAGGGTTGCGAGGTATATCGATTGATTGAACGAAAGAGTGATGGAAAGATCTAAAGATTGATGGAAAGACTGAAAGATTCATGAAAATATTCTGAGAAGGTCATAATAATAATGGAAAGTTTGATGGAATGATTACATGATTAACCATAATACTGATGGAAAGGTTGAAGATTGAAGGAAAGATTGCAAAATTTATCGTAATATTAGATGAAATATTGATGTAATTACTGCTAGATTAATAGAAAAATTTAATGATAAGATTTTAAGATTCAGGGAAATATTGAGAGAGTTATCGGAAGAGTAGACAAAAGATTGAAATACTGATGGAAATATTGTGAGATTGGTTTAAAGATTGCTGGAAAGATTGGAATATTGATCAATAGATTGTACGAAAGAATTATAGAAATATTGTGAGGTTGATCAAATTATTGATGGGTTGATCAAAATATTGATGGTATGAGGCCAGCCTGGGCTGGCCTCATACATTCCGTGTATCAAGGGTCTAGCATTATTGGTACTTAAATCACAACCAAATATGTATATAAATATTGGTAGAAGCTGATCCATACCATTATTATAACATGGCTTGTGCAGGTGGTCGCTACCCATATGGTGTGTTTAGTTTGGTCACATAAAGATATCTTAATTAGATTAAAATAAATCCGAGTAACATAATTATGCTTACATAAGTCGAGGCAATTAATAAGTGCAAGAATGGCTGGCCGTGACTGGTTAGCATGGTTTCCTAGAAGAAATAACATCTCCGTCCGAAGGTCCGAAGTTACCAGCATTAACATAATAACGGCCTTTAACAGAACATAAGGTCAGTTGTTTTACAAATTATTAGAAGATTTGATTACGAAACATAAATTTGTTCCCAAAAATATTTACAACTGCGACGAAACAGGTATTTCTACAGTGCAAGATCCTGGTAAGATATTAGCTCCCAAAGGTCCTAAAGAGTCGGTTCTATCACGAGTTGGGAAAGAGGAAAGAACAGAACATTGTTATGTGCAATGAGAGCTGCTGGTGGGTTTGTGCAACCAATGTTCATTTTCCCTAGAAAAAGAATGGTTCCACAGCTTTAGAAAGATGGCCCAGCAGGAGATATATACAAATGCTCATACACTGAAGAGCCAAAAAAAACTGGTACACCTGCCCAATATCGTGTAGCACCCCTCCCCCCGCCCTCCACGCCCACCGAGCACGCACAAGTGCCGCAAGACGACGTGGTATGGACTCGGCTAATGTCTGATGGTATGCAGGAGGCAATTCACAGTATGAATCCTGCAGGACAGTCCACAAATCCAATTTGCGCCAATTTGAGAATCTGTCACGTTTGATGATTCTCGTCAGTCGTCGTTTGTCCCGTTCTTTCACAATCTTTTTCCGGCCGCAGCGATGTCGAAGATGTGATGTTTTACCGGATTCCCGATAGTCACGGTACACTCGTGAAATGGTCGTACGCGAACATCCAAAAGTTATCGCTACCTCGGAGATGCTATATCCCATCTCCCGTGCACCGGCTATAACACCACGTTCAAATTCACTTAAATCTTGATAACCTGCAATTGTAGCAGCAGTAACCGATCTAGCTGCCGACCGCATCGTGTTACTCTGATTGGTTCCATACTTCTGTTATTTGAATACGCACGCCTTGGCCAGTTTTTTTGGCTCTTCAGTGTACAATGGATGGATAAACGAACATCTGTTACTCGAATGGCTGCAACACTTTTCTTGTCACACTAAATCGTCACCAGAGGAACCCGTTTTATTAATACTCGACAATCATGCCAGTCAGTCTTCACTATCTGTCAATGATCGCTGTAAACAAAATAATATTCATATGCTATCACTGCCTCCTCACACATCGCACAGGATGCAATCCTTAGATCTCACATTGTTTGGACCTTTTAAAGCCGTGTACAAGAGGGAGTGTGATTTGATTTTAAAAACTCAGCTTGCAGAAAAGATAACCCCATATGGTGTGGCGTCTATATTAAACAAAGCATATTCAGCTGTGGCATTTATTAACAAAGGAGAATCAGGATTCCAAGCAGCGGGTGTTTACCCATTAAACCCAGGCATCTTTTCGGAAGAAGACTTCATTGCAGCTGAAGTCCTGACTGACCCTGAAGTAGTTGTTCATGATTACTATAGCTCTTTTACTGTACCGACTACTATGACAACATCTGCAACAACAGACCCAGTGCCGTCTATATCAAGACAAGTAGATCCACCACTCGCGTTTGCATCTGAAGATCCAATGGCTGCATCATCAAATTCTCCATCTACCATCAAAGACCTACATCCGATACCTGGCAAAACACGTTCTGATAAGACGAGAAAAGGCCGAATGAAGCAGCATGCCAAGATTATGACTTCAACACCTGTAAAAGAAAGTCTGATAGAAAAGGAAAACAAGAAAGCAGCGAGAACAGAGAAAGGAACAAAGATAAAGGCAAGAAGCGCGAAACACAGCAAAAAGTTGTGCATAAAGTCAAAAGACGCGTGCTACAAGATAAAACCTCTTCCTCGGAGTCAGATATAAGTCTCAGTCACGTATGTGATGACGATGACGATGATGATGAGGAAGTTACTGGTAACACCTGCTTATTTTGCTGCGAATTTGGCTGTAGCAATGAGATGTGGTACAGGTGCACTTCATGTGGACTGTGGGCACATGTGGACTGCACTGGGTGGGATTCACCGCAAGGTTACATGTGTGAGAACTGCTGAGATAGTTTTACTCTTATTGCCCCATATTATGAATACAATTACCTGGATTTTGGGACATCGTGGTCAAGGTGATTTGGTTTAAAGTTATTTACAATTGCCAAAGTAAGTTCCCAAAATTGATTAAACTTTTCAGACTGATGGGTTAATAGTCATACTACCGTAAACACTTATTTTAATAACGTCTAAACAAGAAATTTGAATTTTCTATCAATTCTTGCGTACGTGACTCCAATTCCTCCTTTCACCTATGCATAATAGGCAGCATGCAAATTTCGCATATATGGTTGAAAATGATACGAATACATTTCCATATGCATATAGATATAATAATGCGCCGTTTGTTGAATAAAAATCAATTTTGACAAAGTTATTTTGGTATTAAAACTGTAACTTTCGCTGCCGCTATCACGTGAATGCGAAACGCTCTCTCATTGGTTTGACGTCACTAGTCATACGCCGGCGGCCGGCCCCAGCACGTTGCAAACACGCAGCACTAGTATGGAAAGCAACTTTGTGAAAGCGCAGTCGAACAATCTGCCACCAGTAGATGCCGATATGATACTTGATTACTTCAATTCCCATTGTTTTATGGAACCTGAAATAAGAGGTATAAAATTACAAAGCTAAGAACGTGTGGCATGTCAAACAGTCGTGATCTTCAAAGCAACAGTAGGCCTACATCGCATGTTAAAACTTATTTGTTTGTACGTTTTATTGATGTACGTATTATTATTATCTGTGTTTATGTTAACGATTGCAAATAATCAAAGTTGGAAATTAAAATATGGAATAGGTATAACATTCACAAGAATAACTAAATTGTGATGAAGGCGACTGCATTGAGCGTAATGTGTTGTCGCGCGCCATGCTTGACGCCTGTGATAAATTTAACTACATTATTTATAAATAAAACGTAATGTTGAAAAAGAAGGTCCCAAATATTTCCGGATTATAAACCACGTTGCAGTAGTCATAATACACTTTTTTTCGCTTTATAAATGTCAGGTAACGAGCAGAATGGTCACAGTATGCCTAAAGCTAGCACTCTAGTCACTACCTGACTCCGCTTGACATCTCGAGCAGCTGCGGGTCGCTGGCGAGCTGAAAGCCGCGCTTTCGGCCGGCAAACCTATATTTCCGCGTTCCACCTCAGTTCAAAACACTATATTTGAGGCAAACACTATATTTTAGGCCTCAAATATAGTGTTTAGAAACGAGAGAATTGTTAGAAAAATAACTTGCCTATTTTATTGTTTCTTATGTTTTATATACCTAACATACCTTTTATTATTCTGACGTCACGATAGCTTGTGTCTACACTTTCTTTTTAAAATGTTAGAACTGTGCACATAAGCTGAAAATATAGATATGGTAGTATGAGAAACACTTAATACCTGGGATGAGATTAAATACGGCTAAGAAAATATGAAATAAAAGCTTAAGAATTTCTTTTATTCTTCAAAATCTGTTTTCTTTCTGCGTATTTACGGGAAAAAGGAAACTTAAATTTTTGGCTTATAAAAGCTACTTAGAGACGAAGCAAGACAACTTAAATTTATTATATTTTTAGGCATACAATCTTAATATAGCCTAAATATCATACCTGTGCTCTTGGAACGAATGTTAGAAGTTATATTAAATTAATAAAAATATATCTGTACCAAATTCCGTCTGTTATGCCTAACTTGGAATGTATAAACATAAAAAATGTAAAATTTACATTATTTTTACATATTTTTTTATGATAACGTCTACATCACATGCGAATTGCTAAACGCGTTGTGGTGTGTATTAAACAATACCATAGTACCATAATGTAGGTTAGGTCAGATGTTAATAGTAGGCATTAAGAAGTACAGTGTTAAAACTACCTACATAGGGGAAATATAAACACCTTAAATATAATTACGTACGTCAAAATGGTCTTCGAAAACATAAATAACTGATTTTGGTGAAACATCTTCAATGTCTCGCCTAACTGCGTTAAATGCGTTAAACCACGTCTTCCTATTTGTTTCGTTTTTTTTTTTGTAACTAACAAATATTTTATCATGTGGTTTGTAAGATGTACTAGTAAACTGAGGTACAATAAACCATTACGATGATTTTTGTATACTTGACTGTTTATTTTCTCTTTCCATTACTTCAAACAATTTCTATTTAACCAAGTATGCATCGCCGCTGAAGTAAATAAACGCGGCGGCCGAGGTTGTATCTGACTTGTGACGTCACGGATGAGAAGGCGCGACAGGCGTGTTTTGGCGGGCGTTTCAAACGCAAAACTTTCATTCGGTCATAACTTTTTCAGAACTAATTTTTAAATCGTGAAACTTTGTTACATTTCTTACATATAATTTATTGAAAAACGAGTGTCAGCAAAACATGTGCATGTTGCATGCGGCCTGCTAATATTTTCAACTGCTATTTGAATACAACTTGCTTGTACGACAGGCAACACTTACCAGTAAATGTAGAGCTCGTGAATATACGGACAATTTTTGAACTTACTGGAGGTAAACTTTCGAGCGAACCAGCAAATATAAAGTCGATTGTTCTGTCATCCATTTTTATTGCTCTTGATCGACAGTTACGAAACACCTGGAAAAAAAAATACAATTAATATGTTTGGTTTGCCTGGAAACAATGTATTAAATGTTTCTTAGATATATAATAATATAATATTTACGATTTACTATATTTACAATACGATAATCAAGTGGATCATACCACTTATTATTTGATTTGAGGGTTATCATTGAGGAAGAAAAACGTTGTGATTAGTTTTTCTTTGGATTTGTGCTACATCAAGAACATGTTATATCTCATATTATACTTATCAGACTTACTACACTCGAGCCAGACGTTTGCAGAGAACTGATTTTTCCAGGTTTTGGCGCACAGATATGGAAAACCACGCAAAACTCACTGAACGCATTTGGCATGAAAAGAGCCTATGTTGTAGGCAGTTGTAAAGCATAGTTAAAATGAAAAAAAATGCGCAAGCTTAAAATTAGGCTATATTTCACTATCATCTAAATTCAATTCAATTGCTTTTAAGCTGAAATTCCTGTGTGTTTCAAAGTGCATTACACTTTCACATTTGTATATAAAAATTTTTAATATGTCAGTATATTCCATAGGCTACCGTGTTCTGTGCGTCAAACCTATAACACATTTTTCTTGCATCCGGTTTAATTAAACATGTGGTAAACAACCCGGCGTGCACGTGGTACCAGCATGTCTGAGCAGGGCTCACATAATGCGCCTCCCGCCGCATTTACCTGGCTTGGTCATCACGTAGTTTCCAAGAACAGCTTACTTACCCTACTTCCCCCAAACCACCTGCCTTTCGAGTTTCGAATACCGCTTGAAAAGAATAAGCAGCAACCGATGACATGTTGGAGCAGCACACACGTCTCATTCAAGATACTGCAGTTGCTCCTACATTAAATATATGATCGTTATTATGACACAAACGCACGCGCACATATTAATGTGTGTGTTAAAATGAGAAAATATGTATTTTATATACCACCCGCCTTTTAAAACCTAATATCTACTGGATTAAAACTTATGCACAATAAATCTCATTGCTGGATTTTCTGACGTCCCATATTGTGAATTATGTCTTCATAGAATAATGAGACCATACAAAACCTATTTAATTTGTACTTCGTGTTTGTATGTGTTTGAATACATGTAGCTATTTAGTTTCCTCGTTATCGCCCCAGAAAACGACCCAGTCGTTACCAAACTCTCGACAATTGTATTTATTGTTGATGTCTCGAATCAAGTCATAAAATAAACAAATTTATATGCTGGTTTGATAAAATAAATCTTTAAATTGTAAAATAATATGCATGCGCTCTATGTTCACTTTATGTAATTAATAATACATGTTCGTCCCTTAAGAGGATTAATCACATACAAAATTTTATTTTTCGATCAGTTGGAGGTCTGCGGATAGCAAGAGAAAAGAACTGAGAAGAATAAACTTAGGGAGTCAACAGAATAGGGAAGGATATGTTGATCCTCGAAGAGTGGTCTGAGTACCCCCTGGGGAGGTGGAAGGGGAGTCGTGAGGGCCGACTACTTCCCTGTGGACTATGACTGGAGCGGAAGTTCCAAGAAGCCTGTCCACCACGGACTTGTGTGTTGTGCATTGTCCTAGGTTACTATTTTCGGTGGGTTGGAGCTGATGGTAATGCTTCTAATGATTTTTGCATAGTGGATCATCAGCAACAACATAATGGTTTCGTGAAAATATAACAGAGATTCCGGGTTTAATGTCTGAATCACTTGATGCCGCCTAGGTGCTAATTAATTTAATCAAGCTGAACAGTGCGATAGAAAACGGACACACACATTAACGCAAACAAGTATGAACACCGCTTTGTCTCAATTTACATTCAAAATAATTCCATTTAACATCGTGAATAATAACTGCAATCATAAGTGCAATACATATTAAACATATACAATATGTGCCTGTTTCTGCATAGTTACATGGCTGTAGCCATAAACAGAGTCTGCTGATTGGTAATCATTCATACAAGGGCCATTGCCATTGATCAACTGGAGTGAAGTGCATTTGATAAAAGTTCAAACCATCCCATCGCCGCCACAAATTCCGTTAACATATTTTTTAACGAAAACGGCATTGCTGGAGCATTGGTTCTTGCACTTATTCAGATACGCCATGTCTAGTAGGAATGGTGTTGCAAAATTAGGCAGTTCGTGGTGAATCACTAAGCAAAAATTATGGCGGCATTCCATGATGCAACAGAAAGTCATGAGGCGGAACCTAATTACCTATATCTCTCCAAACATTTCTGTGAGATTGGTGTGTGCAGGTTCTGTCTTGCTGGAAGGAATTTCACGCGAAAGAAGGAATTCGTGTGTGATGTTACTCAAAAAAATAATTTTGCGTACTTCCTGAGCATCAGCTACCACGCCGGGAGCATTGACATAATGTTATAAAATTCGTGGTATTCCATTTACTCTAGGCCCGTAAAAATAATTGTGTGGATGATAGCTTACAACAAAATGAAATTGGAAGGTAATTAGAAATTTAAATATCGATGTGTAATAGGATGTAAACCTCCTCATGGTGTAGGGTCTTTGAAACACAGGCATGGCTGCTTATGAACCTTCATTCTGTTATTTTATGAACTATATACCTGAAGTATACTACGTAAATATATTTGAACAAATAACTTCGGCAGTATGATACGTGACTGCCTTTGGGGGTTTTTAATATAGTGTTCTCTATGTTCAAGAAAATCATAATACATGTGGCAATAATTTATTTTATTTTATTTGGATTTGGCTTCAAGGTGCAGTTAAGTCATGTTTGCCTGGTCTTATACTCGACCCATTACACATGAGTATGACTAATACCGTACTTGAATATTGTAACAAAATAATGGAATAATTATGGCCGTACTTTTCGTTCATTTGTGACAAAAAACAGTAGTAATTACATTTAGCAAATAAAAAGTTAGCAGTATCTTTTCGCCAGGTAAACATTCATTGCCTGAAATTAATACATGGAACAAATCTTCATAAAAACGATAGTCACTTATTCACATGTTGTATACAGATAACCTTACCCAAGCTATGGTTACTTCTACTCAGGTTGGGAAAATCAATGTTAAAAGTTTGGCAACCAAACATTTTCGCCACTAGGTAAGCGCTAGTGTTGCATGTGTACCAGATTTTTCCATTTTTTCTACGTTAAAAACAGGATAATTGCAAAAAGCAAAAATCAAATATAAAATAACTTCGTAACTAAGAAAATCTTTCTCTGTTCTTATTCACATAGATAAAAATTTTATTTAAAAGTGTCCTCTTTGGAACACTACGCACCTAGCGGCGGAAATTTTCCCTTTGACAAACTCTCACATAAGTAAATACATTTGTTCCTTACCTGACTAGAATTAACCTTACCCAAACACATCAGCTGCAGATTTTTTAGGTGAGCTTATCATTTGTTGAGCGTTTTGGAAACCATTATAATAATTCCCTGTCAGTTGCAGGTTTTAATCAAACAGTCATTTACTGCCTCACGTCTAGTAAAACTGGCAGTACCTTAAGAAAATTACTTATACATATTAACTTCTAAAGTAAATGACAACTGAAATTTATTTTTTTTTCCTACGTGTTAGATTATATAACTTGGAAGTAAGATATAAGTTGTAGCAATTCAACCATGTTAACCTGACCAACATCCATGCGTCAGGTTTGTCGTTTTCATACTTGTTGACAATTATAGTTATGAATCCGTGAATTTTGTAGATCTGTTTAATGAGATTGAGCAAACACCGTCCACCACAGTGTAAACAGGGCTGTGGAGTCCAGTCTTCTGCTCGATGAATTCACAAAATTTACGGACTTCTAGTGACATCGTGAAATATTTGGGAAGCGCTCAAAAGTTAAGGTTTTTAGAAGTCGTTCTTGTTTGTACAGTGTTTGGAAAACGTGATAATTGGCGCTGATTCGGGATTCTGCAAATAAAATACTGACGAAATAATCAAGTCGTTTTTATACAGATTTTAAGTGTATTCTTTTTTTTTATATAGCTTCCATGTTTTCTTACACTATTTCTGGCTTGGGTCAGCTTGAAGTTTTCCGAATAATTTTAACCTACCAATGGGAGTTCTGACGGGGATGTAAAAAAACACTAAAGGAATTTTTAAAAAATGTGAACTGATAAATGACATAATAGTACGAGGTATTATATTACTACCCTCTGTGCACAGTATAATACATTGCTGTTTATTCGGCTTTCGTCATCTTTACCACAGGTCACGGACTTAGTGCATTACTCGTTGCAGACAAAATAAGACAACGGATTTGCGTAATGCTTTACAATGAATATTACTTTAACACTTTACGAAAACATCGTAAATAATTGTTTAATCGTTTATATTTAATAAACTGATTTCGTAAAATTAACCTCACCCCGCTGTTTTCAAAAGGTTTGGCTTGAGTAGTAGGATTTAGCTGATTCTGGAACAGGGTCCAAGATCGGAAGCCGAGGAGTCGCCACTATCTTCTTTTTTCTTGTTTTCCACTCAAAATTTTCCTTTTTCTCCTTCAAAATCATTCAAATTGCTAGTATTCCTCCCAAAATTTCTCTTTCCCCTCAAAATTTCCCTTTTTTCCTTTCAAAATTTCCTATTTTTCCCTCAAAAATTAACTGAGCCCTCGAGTGCAAAAACGAGCACCTCAAAGCCCTCTCGTCCAATTTGGGAGACTAGCTTTTTTACCCTCAAAAAGGCCCATTTCCCCTTGAAATCACCCATTCCTCTGGCACAGGATTCAGGATCTGATGACCCGGTACTGACATATGCCATCTTGTTTCCAGCTGAGATCTTTTAGCGATATATTGTTTCTGATTGCCACCATATTGTTTCTAGCAACCATATTGTTTCTAACAACTATATTGTTTCTATCCACTATCTGTCCACCATCTTGTTTCTGGCCACCATCTTGTTTCTGGCCACCATCTTGTTTCTGGTGACCATCTTGTTTCTGGCCACTATCTTGTTTCTGGCCACCATCTTTGATTTTATTTTATCGTTCTCTGTCATTCCAACATTATATCCTCTGTCTTGGATTTCATTTCTGTTTGCTATCTCATTCTACCTTGATATACAGCATCTTGTATTTTATTTTAGCATGCTCTACCATTCCACCTTGCTGTCTGCGATTTTGAAATTGTACTCTATCATTCCATCCTTATTTTCTCATGCTCTTGCATTCCACTTTAGTCGTCTTCGCTCCATTCTGCCATCTTTGTTGGACTTAGAAAATTTTCCATTGTGTAGGACTTCGAATATATTTCGCCTTGTATAAGACTGAATATTTTTCATTTAGTCACTAATTTCTCATCTTTACTCGACATCCACTTTAATTAACCTAACCTAACTTCACCTAATCTAACCTCATCTAACTTGACCTAGCCATCATTTAAGAACTCATTTAGCCATATTGTGTAGGACTTAGAAAATGCATTTAGTCATCTTCGCTGTCCACAAGAGTGGACATCCATCGCATGCGCTCCACACACCCTCATGTTCGACTTTGAGAAATGTTCTCATTTAGCCACCTTTGTTACACCTGGTGTAGGCCTTGGAAAATACTTTCATATTGTGTAGGACTCAGAATATATTTTTTTAATTTAGTCATATTCATTCCACCCCAAGCCAGGACTTTGAATATTTTTAACTTTGTATCGAACTTGGAAAAACTCCTCCTGTGTGTAGTGCTTCCGCTGTTACACTTTCCCATGCAAATGAGATCTGTAAAAGTGGGATTTTATTACACATGGTAAAATCACATGGATTAAACTACTACTGTATGGTTTTACTTTTATCCTACCTATTAAGGACACTGCACATGCAAGCTTATTATAGGTCACAATGTGTGTAGGACAACTACTTGTGTAATAATTATATTTTTTCACATGTACATAGGTCTTTCACCTCATATATTACATTTTTTTCATTCATGTATGTCTTTTCACTTTGTGCATAGTATATAACCACTTATATTGTACTTAAAAACCCATATAAAATTTAAAAAAAAATTCACGTACTTATTAAAGCATAACCGAATGAAGCTGACTTAACATAGTCCAGAGAAAATCCAACCTAACGCAACCTCACATATCCTACCACATTATAGAAAAATCATAGCTAACCTACTGAATGAAAAATACCTACACTAAGCAAAACCTATACCTACATGCCTCATGACATATCGACCAGATATACCACCCACTATAACCTAAACAAATCTCAGACATACAAACTAACCACACCATTCTCTATACCCCAAGAAAAAAACTCAGCCATACTAATACACCATACACCTACACAAGCAATTATAAATTCCAGGTCGACCCATATCACACAACATTCCTACCATCTGTCAAATTAACATAACCTAACCTACCAAATCCAATAAATATCAAATCTTAACTAACATTATATAGTTCAGATAAAATCCATTCAGTTATTTTCCACATGCCTCCTGTCATTATTTCAGCCAGTTCAGACAATTTGTCATGTCTAGACATTAGAAGCGCACTTCATTCAGACTGCAGTCAATCTTCACTTCGGATTACATTCACCTCACACTGACAAAGGAACGGTCGAAGCAAGCAAAATTATCATTACAATACAAAAGTGTCCAAGAGGAAGTTATAAACAATAACATCTAAACAAGCAACCACACATTACAGACCATCCCATTCGACAAAAATTCCTACCATCCATCAAACAACTTATACAAGGTCACCTAACATCCCATCTTCGATAAACCAAGAAAAACCCATTCATTACCAATCATCCATACCACACAACACACAATGTCTATACCATCTGCCATAACTTAAGTGTACCAAGAAACCATACATTATAGGCCAGCCCATGCCACAATCAATCTTATCATTCATCAAACAACTGATACGAGACCACCCAAAGTCCCATTTTCTATAAATCAAGAACAACTTAGTCATTGCTAATCATTCATACCACCCAACACACTGTCTATACAATCTGCCATAACTCAAATGTACCAAGTAACCATACACTCTAGGCCAGCCCATGCCACAATCATTCATACCATCCATCACATGACTGATACGAGGCCACCCAACATCCCATCCTAACTAACATTATAAATGCGAAAGTGTGTTTGTTTGTTTGTCCTTCTTTCACGTCGCAACGGAGAAACGGATCGACGTGATTTTTTATACATAGATAGTTGGAGGGCCGGGAAGTGACATAGGCTACTTTTTACCCCAGAAAAATATATCATTCCCACAGGAAAAAAAATAGTAAAAATTGTGCTTGGGGTACAATGCTGCGTCAATGTAAGTTGTTAGTGTAGGACAAAAGCACAATGTCACACAAAAAAACGATAGAGGTCCTAAACCGAACTCTACAGGATATACGAAACAATACAGACATTGTGGGAGGAATGGGTTTATTACTGGCTGGTGACTTCCGCCAAACTCTACCGGTGATTCAGAGGGGCACACCTGCAGATGAAATCAAAGTCTGTCTCTAGTCGTCAAGCTTATGAGCAAATGTCAATAAATTCAGCTTGACAAATATGAGAGTGCACCTCTACAATGACGTTGATACAGGACATTATGCTGATACACAATAAAAAAATTGGAGATGGGCGGTTAGAAACAGATTATGAGGGCTGTGTGTCACTAACGGGAGATTTTAGTAATTTGGTGCAAAGTGATATCGAACTGATTGCTAGTGTTTACCCAGATCTACAAAGAAATATAAATGACGACTATTGGCTATGTAAAGAAGCTATTCTAGCACCAAAAAATTATATTGTTAGTGCTCTGTTCTGTGTTTATGATCAGTGTCTGTCTACTAACAAATACCGTTATTTCTCCCTATAAGTTTGTTACTATAACCACGCGAGCGAAGCTGCGGGTAAAAGTTAATCTTCTATAAACCAAGAAATACTCAGTCACTACTAATCATTTATACCACCCAAATCACCATTTATATAATTCACCATAACTCAAGTGTACCAAGCAACCATACAGGTCAGACCAACCTATAGCAGAACACCTATTACACCTGCTCTGCCAATCGACACTATACAAAATATACTAGTCACCATATCACCCAATAATACTAAAAAATTCACCGCCCATCCAAATCAAAGATACAATCCATACCAAACAAAACCAGTTCAAACACTATCACACAACAAACTTCTTCCCATTCCGTCCACCATACCAACCGGCATCGTCCAAATACACCGACTACCAATACCAATCACTTTAACTAAAGCATGCCTTAGCAATACAGGACTCACAAATACACACACTGTCCATGCCATTTCACATACACCAACAATCACCAGACAGATATAATTTAAACTGTACCACACAACATAATAAGCATACCATCCATCATAATCCAAGTGTACCAAGCAACTTTACAGCCCAGGCCAACCCGTAACACAAACATTCCTAACCTCTGTCAAAATATCATTATCGACCTATACCAGACCAACCATTGTACCAACTCCTATAACCCTAGAAAACTCTGTCATAGTAATCAATCATACCACCCAACACACCAATCATACCATCCATCATAACTCTAGCAACTATACAGTTGAGACCAGCCCATAACTTAACATCCATTCCATTGGTTCTACCGACTGGCACCATGTATGCTCACCACCCATACCACCCACTATAACTCAAGCATACCTCAATCATTCAGTCTACACAGGCCTTACAAAAAATATACATATTACCCATACCATCTGCTCGACCAACAGATGCCAGAAATATATACATCGCAACATACCACCCAAAATATCTATCAGTCCATAACAACAAAAATATTCTAGCCAAATATTCCAATAATTAATACTCAAAGGCCAATACATCAGTGGTGGATGAGGAGGTGGGGGATGGGGAGTAGGAGAATATGAACCAAACACAACAACCAACAAACCAGACAAACAAACATAGCTGATTATGCAAAACCATCTATATAAATAACCATGCTAACCACCATACCACCAGCATACCAAACAGTAATACCAATAACCCTAGCAACCAGCAGTACTGCACCAACCACAACCCATCACATGTCAGTCACACTGCACACATACATCATTATAATCAATACAGCATATGATACCAACAACTCATTTCATACTGCTCATACCAACCACCAAATAATACCAACCATTTACCCAGAGACCACGCGGAACATATCATCACAAACAAACCAGACGATTATAATATTTGTCCATGCCATTAACCACACTGCCCAAAACACAGTAGGTACCTTCCCTCCAGCATACTGAACAAATATAGCATCTACTATATAAAAAAAACATTCAACTATACCAGCCATCCATACCAATAACTGCACGACAAAACCTACCAGAGACCATACCTCCAGCATATCAAATAATTATATTGTCAACCCCAATGGCGCTGAGTACAATACAGAGCATTCTTTTCACCATAACACTAGCTTGACGAATGGCGTATACATGGGATAGGCATTGCGCTGTTACCACAACCTGTATAGCTATCCAGGAGAAGGCAGCTAGCCAGGGCAGGTAGCTAACAACATAACTTTCAATCCGGGGATTCACCCTCGCGGTAGTCCCGACGCATAAGGACACTCGGGGAAGAACTGAAGCCGAATGAAAGAGGGAAAATCCCGAGAAATAGCTTATATATAAGCCCTCTACGAAGGACACTGGGGGTTCCCCGACGATAATTCGTGCAGACCCAGCTCCGTAGGAATCCCCCCCCACAGTAACTTCACCCTCCCTCCGCCCTAGTCGGAGCACACGCGCTGCTGACGAGATGCAAAGTCATGAACAAAAACCTGCGAGTTAAACAGAGGATCTCCCGAACTCTCTCTTGATAAAGTGCTGAGAAATGTAACTTTAATATAGCGACACAGGAGTTATATTCACGAGACAGCCGAGGTGGAAGTTAGTTGTTCGGTGGCCGAGACGAGGGTCAGTGGAGAAGTCGGAAAGCACGAGCCGGATCGAGAGCGGACATCGACGCAGGAGGAGACACGAGGTCTCCAACGGGGAATGCCAGCCGAGATCGAGGAGACAGCATTAGTTTCGGGGAACCGACCCCGGACTTCCGGGAAGGGAAGCAGAGCTGACCCAGCTGCACCGACCAACGAAGGCAACTCAGCAAAAGCCACAGTCCAGTCAAGCAGTTAAGTAAAAACATCTCCATTCAAACAACCTTCCCCGATGCATAGCATTTCGTCAACCAGCCCTTCAGGCCTACGACTTGTAGGGGGGCTCAGTCTTGCCAGTGTGTGTAAATACCTTTGTTACCTTCAGACAAATAAAATACTGGTGTGTTTACTAACTGAGAATACGAGTATTTGTTAACCCCTAACGCAACAACCACAGGTGCCCTTAGTCTGCACCAAAGTACAGTGACTCGGTACCCTACTAGCCATCATCCTGATAACACAGGTGGCAGTAGCGACAAGCTTACCAACATATCATCTGAATGCATCTACCAATCACAGCGATTACCATACCAGATAACCATATCAACCATATTATCACAATTCTAAGAGTATATACTCATACTGAAAAACCGTTGCATCCAAGTTTGCCTTTAGGTAGTGGAACAAGGGAAAATCGCTCGGCGCCAAGTCTGGACTGTATGGTGGGTTGTCAATCTGTTCCCATCCAAAAGATCTGATAGGATTTTGGGTGTGAATGGCAGAATGGGGTCTTGCATTGCCATGCAGCAACAAAACTACAGACGTCAGAATGCCATGTCGCTTATTGCGTATTGCATGTCGAAGTTTAGTCAGGGTAGCGCAGTAAGCGGCTGCATTGATTGTTGTCCCTTGCTGCATAAACTCGACTAACAAAACTCAATGTCTATCCCAAAACATGGTTGCCATAACCTTGCGTGTTGAGATTGTCCGCTTGGCCTTGACTTTGACTGGTGAAGTCGGGTGATGCCATTCCATTGACTGGCGTTTAGACTCTGGGGTCATGTGAGAAACCCACGTCTCGTCCCCTATGACAATCTTCTCTAAAAATTGATCACATTCCTTATGATATCGGTCCAAAAAATCAAGAGCACAAGCCATTCTTTTCATTTGGTGTTCCTCAGTAAGCACTCTGGGAACCCAACATGCACACAATTTGTGAAATTGCAAATTTTCAGTGACAATTTTTTGCTAAGTTGTTCTACCCACATTCAGAAATTCCAATGGTAAAGTTGAAATTGTGAATCGCCGGTCTTCACGAATCTTTTCGTCCACGACTTTGACCAAATCATCTGTGATCACTGATTGTCGGCTTGATCGTGGTTCATCATGGACATTTTCCCATCCGTCCTTGAAAGCTCTCACCCACTTACGCACTTTGCTGTCACTCATCGCATTGGGGCCATACATTTGACTTATCTGTCGATGAAATTCCGCTGCTGAAACATTCCTTGCTGTCAAAAACCGAATCACTGACCATATTTCACAGTCGGCAGGCTGATCAATTGTTTTAAACATTTTTAACTGACACTGTAAACAGCACACTGCAACAATACCAATGCAAATGGCGTCGTTTGACGAGCAAGGCATGTCGGGAGTCGGTGCGCATGCGCGTTTCAATGTTCGCGCGACATTCGATTAGCTACAGCTATTCGGACCTTACTTTCCTAATAACCCTCGTACCTTCCAATAATACTAACCAAATATACCAGCCAAGCACTCTAGCCTTCTCGCACTAACTAAACATTCCATTAAACCATTTCACTCACACAAACTAATCATGTAATTTAACCATTCTGACCACATCGTAGTAGACAAACTCTTGTCATACCACCAAACCAACCAAACATGTCATCAGGCCCTACCATAACATAGTAGCTATTCCTACCATACACTCAATCTAACGGTATATATTTACCATACAGTCAGTCAGGAAGAACAAAAAACATTCTAAATAACCCTAGAATCGGACCAACCATACTATCATTTAATACTGGTAGAACACTCCAACAAGTCGTAACTACTATATAAGCAAAAATAAACTTTACAACCAAATCCATACCATTAGATCATGCCATCAATATCTACCATCCATAAAAGCAACCTAACCATCCAGGCAAGCTATGCCTACAGAAAATATAATCACACAATACCTCCCATTTAAACCATTTGAGTCCCACACAGCCCTAAAAGCAATTTGGCCAACAGAGAAGTCATAGCAACTGGCAATGTCATTACTCATTACTATATATTTAAACCATCCCAAGAGACAGCCAAGGAGACATATGCCCAGGGACCATGCCAACAAATGGCATATAATCATACTACTCAACTCTGCCAACCAAACATTTAATAATACCATTATGTCCATAACAACAACAACAAAGATACCACCCAGTCATCATAAAATCGAGCCAATTAAAACATATATATAGGAACTATACAAAACGTATCAACAAAACGAAAAACCTATGACAATAGTGCAGAGGGTCCATGCAGTACAATTCATATTTTCAGACTCACCAACCTAATATTTAAGCCATACAATTCAACCATTTATACTAACCACCATACCGGCCATCATACATCCTGCCCTCCTGCTTAACAACCAACCATATCAGACAATTCTATCATGAGATACCCCGACTACATGAACAGACCATAACATAATTCACTACCGACAGTGCATACCATTATGACATATCAGCTACATTAAACATTTCCTTTCATACCAGCCATGCCAACAAATCTACCATACAGGCATTCTTATGAAATATTCCTGCTAATTATTCTGGCAAACCATTCCATCGTGTAATACCGACAACATGGGCTGATAATACCATCATTAGATACAATATAACCTTGCCAGCGAACCAACCATAACAAAATGTCATATCAATAGGTCATACCACCAGACCAGCAAATCAAATGTTCCAGGCGAAAACATTCCACCCATCAATACACACAGATCATATCACACCACACAACCTATTTGGACAGACCATACCAACCATTTGCAAAGGCGTTATCATCAGACAATATTAGTAAACCAACAAAACCATACAGACAAGTCACATCAACTATCGAACAAAAATATTTCCACCAATCATTCCGACTAACAATACTAACAGACCATATGAAATGATATTCATAGAATACAACTTGAAATATTGGGACTCCAGGGTACCCTTATTTCTCCTGGCATATCGTTCGGTGGTCCACGAGTCTACAAGGATGCTGTTTGGGAGAGAGCTCCGCCTCCCTGGTGACCTGCTGTTCGGATGTCCAGTGGAAGAAGAAGCAGTCACCCCAGAATATGCCATTAAACTACATCAAATGTTAGTCGGCATTCATGAGATGGCCCGGAGGCACCTTAAAATTAATAGTGACAGAATGTAAACACGATCTGACCAGAGAATGCCTTAAGAGACTTTTAAAGGACAGCTGTTGTGGTTGTACAACCCTCAGAGACGGAAGGGATATTGCCCGAAGCTAGGGATGTATTGGGAAGGCCCATACAGGATCCTGATACAGATACACTGAAGAGCCAAAAAAACTGGTATAGGCGTGCGTATGCAAATAACAGAGGTATGGAACCAATCAGAGTAACGCGATGCGGTCAGCAGCTAGATCGGTTACTGCTGCTACAATTGCAGGTTATCAGATTTAAGTGAGTTTGAACGTGGTATTATAGTCGGCGCACGAGAGATGTGACATAGCATCTCCGAGGTAGCGATAACATTTGGATGTTTGCGTACGACCATTTCACAAGTGTACCGTGAATATCGGGAATCCGGTAAAACATTACATCTTCGACATTGCTGCGGCCGGAAAAACATCGTGAAAGAACAGGACAAACGACGACTGACGAGAATCATTAAACGTAACAGACGTGCAACCCTTTCTCAAATTGGATCTGTGGACTTCCCTGCAGGATTCATGGGTGTGAATTGCCTCCTGCATACCTTTAGACATTAGTCGAGTCCAAGCCACATCGTCTTGTGGCACTT
>NQII01000053.1:1360570-1395335 GCA_002778355.1 Clitarchus hookeri | reverse complement strand
CTTGCGGCACTTCTGCGTGCTCGGGGGGGGGGGGGGGGGCTACACGATATTAGGCAGGTGTACCAGTTTTTTGGCTCTTCAGTGTAAATGATGTGGTCTACCGGATTTGTTAACAGGGTTCTCGGGCGAAGCCTAAGGTTGTCCACGTCGACCGACTGGCACTGTACGAAGGTCCTGATGTTGGAGAGTCGGGACGAACAGACTTAAGGAGGGGGCAGTGTTATGCACTGACGCGAGCACCATGTACAGCCCTGCTCTGCGGGGGGTGACCCACCTAGACCCTCTTCTCCCCCAGGCAGACCCGTTCGCTGCCCCGTCACTCTCCTGAGGGTATAATTGACAGTGGTGACCTGGCTGGCATTACAGCCCTTCCTCCTCTCCTTTGCTGGAGAAGCCCACGAACTTAGAGGATAAGCAAGAATATACTGGGAGCTAGGACCCTCGGTGTAATGTGGCATTTAGATAAATTTCTGGGCGTAGGCCTATGACCCTATAAATATTTCAGCGCCCCATGAGCCGGCAGTCTTTTTGTGGAAGCGAAGTGGCTGAGCGTGGGACTTGAGCGACGCATGGTGCAGCGAGAGACATCGGCGAAGGGGTCGGATGATGACGAGAGACTGCGATTCGATGACGTACGAGGTGTTTGTGGTGTGGACGGACGAGAAGGTGTGAAGACGAGTGTGGGCTACTGTGCATGAGGGCGCTTGGAGAATTCTAGAAAATTGCGGACTGGTGGGATCTAGACTAAACTGAGGTAAGACTGTATGGATATGTGACATGGACTTTATTGTAAATATCGGAACTGTCAAATATGAACATATAATTTAAAAAATAATTGAATAGGTGTACACTGTCTACTGTGACCGATTTTTTTATTATTTTATTATATTCATTTCTCTGAGGCAATTGTAAATTTTATTTATTAAATTCGTTAATTAAAAACAGCAAGTAATATCAATTTATTGTGAAATGTTGGCTCGAGAGAATTTCGTTTAAATTTATTGTAAATAAAATTAGAAAATTATAATTAACTCTTTTATTTAATTAAGACCTCCATCATTTAACGAACTTGGTTTAGCCCACTGACTTTTGAGAAATTGTAACATTGCATATGAAATATTACTTACGATAACTAACAGACCAGTCGAAAACTATATCACTGAGGAACCAATGTATAGCACAATTGATTAACACATCAGTGAAAAATGTCACGTATTCAGTGACAGAAAAACAGGCATATTTTCACAGAATTTCCAAACAAAGTGTTGGAAAGTATCTGTTTGGTCGGTCAGATGTTTTTCACTGATTGAAAATGACATATTCTCACTTGATTAAAGTTTATAGTGTACTATGCTTTAGGCTATGGCCTATCCTTCCCGGTTCCTTCTTCTCTGAGCGACTTGCTCGGTCTGTAATGACCTCGCTGTTGACGAGACGTTTAGTCCTACCTTTCTACCTACCTGCCTACGTATCTACCAAATATTCATTACTAATCAGTTCACGAAATATCACTTAAAATATGCCATACTGTGCAGCAACAATCTAATGAAGAATTCTGTCATTACACATATTTTGTTTTAATATCTGTTTCGACAAGTATAATTTATTTCCACATAAAAGTCTGAGTGGCCTAACTGATTAGATATTTCCCATTGTCTCACAATAAACTTACTTGCTAATTTACTTGAAAATATTACTTCAACATGTTTTCGTGAGGCGTTCTTTTAAAAAAGGTTAGATGTCACTACGAATCGTATTCTTCTGAAACAACTTTGCGAAACGGTTGTTTGTGTAAAATCTCCAATAAAGTGTCGAGGAGTTATAAGAAACATTGATCTAATATCCTGTAACAAAACTGTTCAAGGATCACTATATACTATATGTGCAAGTAAATTTCAGGGACAGTTTAATGATGATCGTGTGGTTTCAATCATTTAATCTGTTTACAAGAGAGATGGAATTTATGTGGGTTTATAATAATTGCGTATATTTTTTAACATAGCAAAAGTCCAGTTTTTGTTTTCTCTTACGAAAGTCAAAATTCAAATAATTAAACCAATATAAAAATATTTTTCACGAGATGCGATAAATTGTAATTCATTATAATAAAATATACAAAGCATCATCTGTGACTGTACAAGCACGAAAAATTTCCTCACTTCCATATTAACGAGTGAAACATACTGCTGCATTAACGTCACAAAGTGAATGCCACAATTATTTTTAATGGTGTTCAATGTGATTTTACGACATTACTTCTAAGATTCCGAAAAAAAAATTGTTAGCAGCAAGAAGCAAGAATTCCTAACTAATGAAAATGTAAGGTATCTTTTAAAATATATTTAGGCTACGGTGACGATTACGCAAATAACACATGACAGTGATTTATTATTATTATTTGTTATTCGAAACCATTGAGTTTTTCTGTTTAATAGTTAGTTTCTAAAAGCAGCGGAATTCGTGAAAGATTTTTTGTTTCATTCTAATCACATAGTGTAATAATGATGTATTAGTGCTTTAATTCCAAATTGTGTAGTGTGATTAAACCATAGTTTAGACTTTTATTGGGGTAGCAACAATCTTTTAATGCATTGTCATTCTTTACTTTATTTATTTTAGAAAAATTGTGGTTTAGCTTTTCTGCAAGTGCGATATTTTTCTTCCTGCCAATACCAGTATTAAATATAATACTTCATGTTTTTAACAACTGAATTAATTGTGAAAAAAATGAAAAAACTTAACTAGCTCGGTAAATTAAGTGCTCATAACAGCAGTGATGGAAGCTTATCAATGAGAGATATGTAAAAAATTTAACGAACATAAAATTGGGATTATACATATCTTTAAACAGACATGTACGAAAATAAATACTCCAACTTGTTTATCTACAAAACTTGAGTTATAGCTTTTATTTTCAAATATGAATGTGTCTGTATTTGCTATTAAATATAAATATGCATTTGTATGTGTGTATGTGTGGCACACGCTCATATACCAGTTAAATTTGTAATCTATGATCTTAGAATCATCAGCAATGAAACGTCCGCAGACAGTAAAAATTTACGTATTACATACTAAATGCTACGAAATGTTTATGTAATAATATGAGATTTCTCATATACTGTACAAGTTTATATAACTTCTTAATTATGCTTAGGTTGCCTACGTCGAATTATTGTGTGTACTTTGTCAAACTTCCTGTAAATTTCTACTTTCATTGTTTCTATGCAATATGGGGTAAACAGTGTTTATCGTAAGCGCGATTTAAAAAAGATGTGGTATGTGAATGCCTGAAATATCCTTGCAGAGTTGAAGGTGATGGGGTACTAGATAATGAACGCCTTCTGATATGTGACTACATAAAGTGCCGTGGTTTGACAAGTCGTTACCCTTATAGAATTTATCTCATACTAATAGCGATGTCGGAGAGGAAGCAGAGAGGGGGTGGGGCATTGTCCGAAGACCAGGCAAAGAGTATCTGGCAACAGCGCATGGAAAACGCACGCGCGAAGCCACACAGTTGTCTACTGATGGGTAGCCCAGAGGTCGGAGGCGCGGCGTATATCAGCGCCACCTCTACTGCAATGCGCAGAAACATCCGTCCCCGAGTCACACCTGGAAAACTTTCCACCGCTATCACCATCCCAACACGTATCGCGCCACTTCACTTGCTGTGTGTACTTGCTGTCATCGCATAGGCTCCTCCTTCGCACTCTAGCCACACAGCAAAAATAAAAACGCTTAAGCAGGGAAGGGTGGTGCACTGTGAATGGCTGCTGTACAAATGGGCCTGATCTAAAGGTAGCAAAAACATCTTTCCTATCACTGGCAGCTTCTGAAAACAACCACTTCCCATTTTAAGCTTCTGAAACTGGGGAAGGAATGGGAGGAAAGGTGGAGAAGTCAGGACTATGAGAAATCGGCTCGGTCAGATGCCCTAGCACCCCTTCCCCTCAAGCTGGAGGACCATCCTTGGCAAAACAAACACAATTTTCCACTTTTATACTAATATTACCTTACCATATCTCATACTCTAAAAGTTACATTCTAAACCGAAATACAAATCCTTATATGATAAGCCTAATAGGAGGCTCTGTGGTTCTACAAGAGGTCAATCTGACTGGCTGCTGCTCCACAATCCCTTCCCGCCTGTATCAGGCACATGACCAGACCTACCAGGATCCTTCCCTTCTTTAATGGTTTGGTTGTAATGCCTCTTCCACACGAGCCCTGTATCGCGTAATTTAACAAGTAGAATTCTGTTGCCTGTGACCTTCTGTACTCTCCCTCTTTTCCTCTCATTATGTGAGGACCTGTAGTCACGCACCAATACCTCCTCGCCTATCGCAAACTTCACCTGCATTTTCCCTTCTGCCATGATAGGATGATCGGGCTTACAAATATGCTGGGGCCTAACCAGGTCGAGCCTAGTTCTCACAGCCCTACCAAACATGAGTTGAGCTGGGCTAATCTTATTCGTGCACATGTAGGTCATTATGCAACGACTAACCAGAGTGCCCACTAAAGCACGCACATTAACTCCGTCCTGCAGTGCTTTCGAATATTCCGCTTTAAATGTTTTGACAGCATTTTATGCTGCCCCATTACTTGTAGGGTGGTAGGGAGGAGACATAAAGTGCTCAATACCAATGAACTTGCAAAAACTTTCAAATTCCTCAGAAACAAAATTGCTTCTATTATCCGAAACAATGGTTCTGGGCAACCTGTACAAGAGGCGTGCCCCATTCACTAGTGTCCACTTTGCTTATTATGTTTTCTCTTTCCAACCTCTCTAACCTGGAGACACTAATATAATCTCCCAATATCAACCCATTGAGGATTTGTCGCACCAACTAGAGAAAAAAGGAAGAAAACATGAGATATCAAACAAGGATGACCTGAAGAAAGTCCTTAGAACTGAGTGGTATAAAATATCGATTAGAACTACGGAAACCTTGGTGAGATCGATAACAAGGAGATTATTTGGCATTATCGAGAGGAAAGGAGGACCGACGAACAATTAAAGAGTGTGAAAATGCTGAAGAATGAATTTTATTTTAGTGCAGACCTATACTTACTTGTGGTTAGAGAGATATGAATGATTCCATCTGTAATTTAGGTTAAATTGTAAATGAAAATGACAATGACAAATGAATTATAATCTATAAGGAGAGTATATGCCTTTATTATTATTAACTTTCCCTCCAAATCGCCGGCTTCACTTTGCCAACTGTAGCCAGACCATAATTTTTTAGACACTGTATACAGGAAAAGAAAGAGACATTATTTAAAGGTTGATTTCAGAAATGCTTAATTAACGTTGAACAGCTTATACTAAAACCAATCATAAAATAATATTGTAACTTATTAAATATGATATGTCGGGATCATGCAACTTTATTTTGTGCCTATATTCCATTAGTAATAATAGGAAATGGTCAAAACAAATTTGGAAAAATTATTTTAAAAGGTTTTCAAATAACACCAACACAAAAATGATTGTAATTGCGCTGCGTACAATGGTAATGTATCCAAATTGAACACTTCCAATGAACTAGTCGAAACCGTACTACATTGAAACCAAGCATTAAAAGAAAAGTTTCATGAAAAATTCTAATTCACATGATCTACCACCTAATCTGACGCAAAACGCAGCATTTTAACTTCGGTTTTAACCTCCCAATTTTCGTACAAAAAATTCAAAAGTGAGAAACCGATGCGAAAAGATAATTTCATTAATGATTCAGTAACACTTTTTGGTGCGTGTGACATCAAAGGATGTTGCTAATGCATAATATGCTATATTGTAAAAAAAATTAAAATAAACACGAACGTAACGGTGGTTCTGGATAGCAATTACAAAAATTTATTTTCACATGTCCATCACTTGCCTCGTTATAGCATCTTTACCCGTTTTCCAGAGCTAAGAGGGTAAATAATATATGTAACAATAAAAGGGTTTATAAGTTACGCGTGCATGCAGAAAATAAACAGGAAGCAGTAGCACAACATATTTTTCGCTTTAGAACGTTATTTGCGATGCACCTGTCTTTGACGTAGAATGGCGTAAGAGCAGATGGCTATTACTATTCCTCCGGACATAGTTTAGGCCTATAACATGTCGTTGGTGCAAATATAGAGCTCTTAAAGATTTTGGTTTTCAGAATGCTTGCACACTTTTTTTTTCAAAAGTGCAATCTAATATCTATCAGCAAAAGCTGCGAAGGTATTGTATAACACAGAATTACGTTTTATGAAGTAGCTCTGACATTCCCCATACCAAATTCCTTGCTGTATGCTTCGAAGGCATCACACGTTATTCTTTCAATAAATTTTTTCGGCAACAATTTCCTTGCCGAAATAAGTATTTACGAACAGGCCCTGAGAGGCGAACTAGTCATGAAAAGACACAATTGTATGTGAACCTTCGGAAAAGTACAGGAATTTCTTTGTCCTTAATTGGAAAAAAATCACAATTTATTTGATATAAAAGCAATACTTATAACATCAGGTACTTAATTATTTCAGATGTAAGCAGGCAACGTTCAGCACTGCACTGCCAATAGCCTAAGTAATTTTAGTGAAATTTTTAACAGAATAGAAGTAGGCTTGAAAGTGATTTACAACTGGATTTCAGAAAACGGACTAATATTAAATCCATTGAAAACTAAGTGCATACTGATAGGCTCTCATGCCCTATCTGCAACAGTAAAAGCCACTCCCATGCCGGACAGCTGGCTTGTTGACACAACACTAAATCTCACCTCGGCTGTTACAAACTTCAGGCAACAACTATGTATGAACATCTCCACTGGGTAGGAAAGGGTCTTTAACTTATTAACGAGTATAAAACGCCAACCGCTCTATACGGCGCCTTTAAAATTTTTACCAAATAGCTAAGAGTATGCTTTTAAAAACATATTAACGCCTATCTTTCACTATTTCGATATTAGGTATAATTATTTATCCAAGCTATCAGCTGAGAGATTACGGTGAATGCAAAATGCTTGCGTACGTTTAATATTTATTCTACAACTAGCGAACCGGCGCAGCTTCGCCCGGGTACAATTGAGTTTTACAGTGATACACTAATAAATAAATGGGGAAAAGACAATTAATTTATGTGAAAACATAATTGTAAAATTATACTATGTTGACCTAGGTTTTTAACTGATTACGGCAACCCAAAAGGAAGGAAATATTTCTTACCCGATAGCCAAGAAGTAGGGTATTGTTTTTGGAGTGTATCTGTGCAACTATCGCGTAGTTACCACATTCCCGCTTACCAGCGTCGATGTATGAAAATCAAAACGTGAGTTTCATCAAGTTGTAGCTTTATAAATAAGTGTACCTAGGTACTACTTTTTGCGCTTGGCTGAGGGATCTTAATCGATAACCAAAGTTAAGCAACGTTTCCAACGGCACACATTTGGATGGGTGACAGTTTAGTGGCATAACATCTGATCACTTCCGGCCTTCGGAGGGCACGTTAAATATTTTATCTCGGTTGTTATCGATTGATAGCAGTCGTTAAGCCATTTCATAGGTCCTTGGGTGGCCTGATAAACTCTGACACCAGAGGAAAATATATTTCGGTCACGTTCCCAGCCGTTGCAGAAGTGCGTTTTGTTATTATTCCACAGAAATCGTACAATTTACCCATATTAAAAGTATCATATGTCCTATTCCAGGACCTAAAGTACCTACATACCAAATTTCATCAAAATCCGTTAAGCCGTTATGTAACTGAGTGGTAAAAAACATACACACACAGACTTTCGCATTTATAATATTAGTAGGATTACGGGATCTCGTTAGTTAATTCTATACCGAAAAAAAATGTATTCTAACTAGAAAATCCACGCGCTCTTCATGCCCTTGTTGCACAACACAAAATACTCAACACTTGCACACTTACCTGCCTCTACTATCGTTTCACGCTTTTGCGCGCCGCGTATGAACGAAATACTCGTTGAAAGGATAATAGTCAGCTAGTAATCCTTAAATCACAAAACGTATTTTGTCTCAAAATCTGTTTCTGTTAATGCTGTGCGAGAAGGGAATCAGTTGCCGAAAAGTATTGAGAGACTTAGATAGCAGTTACGCATTCTAGAAAAGCATGATAGCCCATTTGTTCTCTGTTGCAGCACTTTCGCAAAACTAAAATTGCGAAGAGCACGTAACTTAACTTCATATAAACTTTATAATTGTATGTATGTCTTATAGTTTACTCGTTGAAAAAACACAACTTATAAGAAGTTTCGTGTGAGCTGTTTAGTGCCTCTGTTGTGAAGATTATTATAATAGGTGATACGTCTTCTAACACCACTATTTAACTTTTAAATGTTATGTAAATTTATGAGCAAAAGAAGTTTTACTAGCAATTAATAAATAATACGTTAATTGTAAATAAGCTTCAGAAATGATAAAAAGTATGCTTACAATTTGTATTTTATGTTGTTTGTTTGCAAAATTGTTGTCAGCTGATTTCTTTCATTCGTGCATCAAACTAATAAATGTTTTATTGTCAGCTTGACTGAGCAAATATTTAAATCTGAATTTGCATATTTTAGTCCTTGCCAACTTAACACAACATTGTGATATTGTCATTAGCTTCACTTTGTTCATTATGTAATTATTCGTATCTTTATTTAATGTTATCATCTTGCACCATGATATTTTATGTGGAGTTTAACATAATGTTAAAAATCGAATACTTACATGTTAGGGTTTGTTAACAAAATGATTCACTGCAATGATACTCATCATTAGTGTGCCTTCAGGGCGACATACTCTTCATATATTGATCCAGTAAATATATATTTATAATATTGTACAGACATAACATGTTGATCAATCACTTGAAAATGATGACATATAAATGGTTAGAATATTAATAGTAGCATCCATTGTTATATCAGCATTGTGTTATCAATTTTCCGTGACATTTAAAATATATTGGTTGTGAAATGTTGTATTTGTATTTTTTTTTTTTTATGTATTTATTTTAACAATTGGTTAGTGGTAGAGAATACAAATACTGTCTTAACTGCACCGTCAGAAAATTAAGTGAAATAAATAAATAATATGGCATTTTCCTGCTTTGATAGCATTTTTCTTACGATGTAGATTGAACCGTAAATTCAGACTTATTTCCTCGTCTTTGGTCGGGNGTTTCTGAGAAAAACGTGTATTTCAGACACACTGCAATGCTGTTCACTCATTAGGTAGGCGGGCGCCTTAAGGGGACGCGAAGAAGCGGCAGCAGTTAGAACTTCCTCCCTGGCGCGAGGGAGGTTGCTCTCCCACGCGCTTTGTTCACCGTGGTCAAGCGGCTGCGAGAGCGCCACATTCCTGCCAGCATTCTAGCGCAAAACACGCAATGAAGGGATACGCTTTTCCCAAGATTTTCAGTTGTGACCTAGAGCAAACTGCAATGGAAATGGAATATAAAAAAGATACATAGCCCTTGAGAAGTTTTATGTAAAAATGTTTAAAATTGTAATTGGTGACTGCCTCAGAAAAGGTACTATTTTTCTATATTCAGCCATTATTTTCTCATTACCTACAAATCTGGGCTAGATCCAGACGCTCAACAGCTATACGAGGTACCTTAATCTTCTCTTTTATATACAAAATCCGTAATCGCACGTCGAACAGTTTATATAAAAAAGCGATAACGTTGGGCCCGTACAGCTAGTTTCGTGCAGCAGGTAGGCAGGAGCATTAAACTATTATGATAATTAAAAGAACACAAATTTACAAACAGCCCACATCTATGCATTCTTAGTCGCTGAACTAAGAATAATAAGCACAGGTAATTTTTCACATCACTAAAAACTAAAATAATTTTTTTTTTTTTTTTTTACAAAAGCTGTAATTATTTACTAAATTTACACTTCCTGCGATCGTAATTTTAACTCTGATAACATGAAATAGGAATGGGGAGTAAGACAGTTAGATATAAATATGTAAGTAATTATTATTTCATGCTCACGTCACCTGCTTAGACTATACCAAAAAGTACAGCTTTTTACGTCCATGAAAATGAAATCAGTGCTATCCGTAAGCACTGAAAGAGTATGAAAAATATTCTGAAATTAATTTCGTCTCAATAATATATTTTCACATTTTACAGGTGGAGAAACCCCTGTACTCCTGTTTGCTAATATGTCCAAGGATCCACAATATCAGGCTTTTTTATTAGAAAATATTACATATGGACAAGGCTGAATTAAAATGCAATATACCCATATGTTTTATGCCATAAATTAAGATATTATTGAAAACATCTAGACGCTTAGATAGTTGTGAGAATTGGCAATAATCAGAAATTATTTTTATAAAGTTTTAAAATGATATTTAATATGTAAATAAACTGCTTTTCTACACTGTAAAAAAATTCTGTAAAAAAAACTTTTGAAAACTAGTTGCCAAAAACATGATAGGTAACACTACAAATAAATCTTTGTAAGCTTTACAAAAAATTATTCTTAAAGTATATAGGACATATTCAGTATTTGTACAAAAAATACTGTAACCTACCGACGGGTAGCCTGTAGAATAACAACAAAGTGTGCAGTAATTATTAAATTATTTTTCTGCAAAATAACAAGATATTGTTTGCAATTCTTCAAAGTAATTTGTTTGCTTGATTGTCAACAGTAGTTTTTATGCTATAAAAATGAAAGTAAGCCAGGATTGCATCGAACACACTGTGCGAGGCCCGGTCTGGCACATCTCTACCCCATGGGGGATGATTGGGATTGAACCTGGATATTCTACATAAGAAATAAGTACTTTAACCACTACACCACAGATGCATCAGGACATCGCGCTCAATATGGTTGGTTAAATGTACTTTCTATGATTTAATCTTGTGTTAATATGCAGTATTCTACCTTCAAAAGAGAACAACCGTAAAGGTTTTTACAGAGCTCACGGCGGAACTATAAATAATTTCGCGCTTAATTACAAGGAATGTTAGTCCCACGTAAAAAAATGTAACTTTGTACATACGGGGGGAAATAAATGCTGCCTACAGCTGCTGAATTTTTCCGAGTGTTTTTAATTTCCTTATCGTCGCATTCTGTTGCGAATTTTTTCTCTTATATTTTATTCATAAGCAGCCACGTGAATATACTCGTATTTTGCAACACACTTTTACATTTAACTGTCTAGAGAAACGTCGTACGAATACAAAATATGTACTAGGTAATGATTCTGAACATTTCTTGAAAGTTTTAAGAGAAAAGTGCATATTCTTACTATCGTAGCTATAATCAGGGCAATTTACAAACCCTGACCTGTACCGATACAAAATGAATGTTTCAAACCCGTAACTTGGAGGAACACATTCTTTTCAAACCAAGTCAACATGCACTTTGCCCTGTCATCCTGGTAAGAAGTGGCCCTCGCGGTAAATGGAATCTTGGAAGTGATGACTCATCGCCAATAAGCACTCATCTCACTTGAACTCCTTAGATGGTATCAGCAGTTTACTGAATATCAGTGTTCCTGTCAGAATTTTTATATAGCATACATCTGTCACTCTTGCAAATGTTCAAATTACCACAGGTTTACAAGAGTTTTGTAAATTTAAAAAAAAATAGTTTTGCTTCAAAAAGTATTTTAGCTCAATTTACAAAAAAAATCTTTACTCTCTCTCTCTCTCTCTCTATATATATATATATATATATATATATATATGTGTGTGTGTGTGTGTGTGTGTGTGTGTGTGTGTGTGTGTGTGTGTGTACACATAATCATATACAGGATGATTCTAAAATCACGGGACAAACATTGAGGGGTGGTAGAGCTCACTAAAACAAACAATTATTGTATAGGAATATATGGGCGGGAGTGACGCGTTGAGGCACAAACACAAAAACATAACACATTAACGGAAACATAAAATGTTCATTAGCAGCATACTTAACGAGTGATTCCGTACAGAAAATTTTAAAACAGTTGCTGGAAATGCATCCATCAACAGTCGCGCATGCTTGGCGACCTCCACATATGGCGTGATTGGCTGACAATGGTGGGGTGCGTGAAATACCCGGCGTATTATAATCTGTTCGCCAACCACTCCACCGACGCTACCAAGCTTGCATTACTGTCGGTGGTAGCAATTTTGAGCAATTATTTTAAACATCGCTGTAAAAAGGCATTTAGCGGCGACGTTGTAAATAAATAATGTGTTGAATTTCATGTGTTATTTTTGTGTTTGTGCGTCAACGCGTCACTCCCGCCCATATATTCCTATACAATAATTGTTTGTTTTAGTGAGCTCTACCACCCCTCAATGTTTGTCCCATGATTTTAGAATCACCCAGTATAGTGCAACAGAGAAGATGTAATAAATGCAGTACCGATACCACACTGTTAATTAAATTAGTGACTTTAAAAGACAAAAAGACTGTACATCAAACGACTTTTAGGCGAAGTGACAGCTCAGTAAAATTTATTACAGAAACTTTTTTAGGCCTATTATCGTACCCTCCGCAGAAGTGCAGGGCATTTATCCACAACGCTGAACGCGAAATTAAAAGTCAATAAATGTTGTTATAAGATGGCAAAAAAAAAATTATTTTTTTTTTTTACTTTAGCAGGCAATTCGAAGAGCAAACAAATGTGTCACAGTGAGTGAAACATATAGCTATAGAATCCGCAAAACCAGCAAAGGACGGCCGAAAGAACCATAATTTAAGGTAAAAGCAGGTTCTGTATAAAATACTTATAAAAGTATGTGTTATAAGCACTCGATTTAATAACTCCATTAAATAACATGCACACCCGAAGAATATTTTTCCATTATTTTTCCGTAAACTTATGAAAATATTTTTAATAAATCTCTCGACTAATAAGACGTATTATTAAGAGGTTTCGACTATCGCAGAATGAAATTAGAATTCAATAAGTCACAGGTGCTTAAATATTGTTGTTTTTTAGAGGGTGGTTTAAGGTCGTTCACGGTAAATTGAACACTTTTGAGAGCCGTATTGAAAAACTGTTTTTTAGTAAATTAGTTTCTATATTTCTGCTACAAGTGAATATAAATATTTCCGCATTATTTTCACCCCTGGACCTTTGTGATTAAGGAGTGAATTTCGTGCATTAATGAGTGCAAATCATCATGTCAGGTTTACTTGCTACAAAGCAGCCACTATCTGTAGTGGCCAACAAAGCAAATGCCTGTAATTGAATTCATTTGTATAACGGTATTGGCATATGAATATTTGGTGATATTCGCCTTTCATTTTATCATTTATAGAGTAATGCCATTATCCCATATTTTACCCTTTTGAGTTAACGAAATACGATTTTTGGCTAGTTATACTAACAATTGAGATGGTCACAGAAACCTACAACTTGAACATGGTTTTTGTTTCTCCTTTAATAAACAAACTGCGTCAGGGGTTGACACTTGTTTTTAAAAGCGTGTATGAACGAAAACATCTTATTACATAGAAAAATTCACGAGTAGAATCAAGTAAAATATATCGCAAGTGTTAATATTTCAAAAAGGGCTAAATGTTTTTTATGGTATAATTCTGATCGCAATTTGTGAGAAGATGTTGGAGACATGCTAAGAAAACGAAAATGTGTCTACTTATTCTTAATTATAAAACTTTGAAATTTTCTCATGTAGGTGACTGTATCCAATCTCACAGTGCGCTTCTCATTTTATACAAATTTATTATTGCACTGTCAAACTGATAGAAAACATTTTAACTAACTGTACTACAGACATTAAAAAGGTTTTTTTTTTGTGTTTGCTATGTTTTCATAATTGTTTCCCTTCTACATCTAAATAAATTGTATAATATCTGTAGATTTTATCCTTTTTATTTTATAAGTATTGCAGGTGCGCAGATGTTTTTGAAGACTAAAGAGGAAATGTTTTTGGGTGTGTGCTTAAGTAGCCGGGTGGTTCTGTTGTCGCTCAGCTACAGATTTCTCTATGATAGGCTACAGCTTTGCAAACATGACGAAAC
This sequence comes from Clitarchus hookeri, assembly GCA_002778355.1. Classification (NCBI taxonomy): domain Eukaryota; kingdom Metazoa; phylum Arthropoda; class Insecta; order Phasmatodea; family Phasmatidae; genus Clitarchus; species Clitarchus hookeri. The sequence continues at coordinate 1,381,335 of NQII01000053.1, read as the reverse complement.
TCACGTATCCAAATGTCTGCCGGACACATTACTCGTGTTTCTTTTGACTAAATTTGTTACACATATTTGGTATGAGGAAAGAATCCTAAGCTGTGAAATATGATTTAACACTCTCAAATATGATTTCCCTGGTTGTGTTTTTTAATGATCAGTATTGCCGGATGTCGTCTCCATTGAATAATAGAAACCAACATATGTTTGAAAGGAAGTTAGGTCGTTGCTTCTCTCTGTAGCGCAGTTCAACAACTAAAGACACCAACAAATTCGACAAGTTCCGTCATCATCCGCAACGTAAAAATGTTTGACAAGAAGAAGTTTAGACCAAGCGACCTTGAAAGAGAATGGTTTTTCACCTAATTAATTTCAGGTCAAGTGTATTTTAGCCCGAATGAAACACATTTATGTAAACCAGGAGCCGATTAAAATTTCTAAGCATGTTTTCGGAATCTGGAATTTTAGATGTCAGCCGTCTTCGTTTAGTATCCTAACATGTATTTTTTAATTCTGTAAAACTGAATACCTCCAACATGACTTAAAAATTTACGAGAACCCAGTCTGAATTATAATGGTTAGGTGATCACTATAATCATTACGTCCGTTGTCTTTAGAATATGCGCACATCATAGCGGTGTGAAACACAAGCCTTGATCATTTATAAAATTAAAGCGCCAAAGCATTTGTATGAAAAATACTATTTTTTTCACTTAGTTTGCGTTTTATGTAAAATGCAATAGCGTTTAAAACAACCTAAAAATTAAGTTTTGCAACACCGATATTACTGAGTTATTCGGTTGCTCACAAACCAAGAGAAAGTTATGGGATGAAAATACACACTGTCTGTACAGAATACCACGCCAGTTATTCCGATGTCTCTTCGTAAGTGACTAGTGTCGCAAAGAACATTCTTCGCGAGCAACCAAATTACAAGTAATGAAAGCTATTTTTTGAGGTGTACAGATAATTCCGCATGTCTATTGCCGGTATTTTCATATTCGGCCAAACTTTACAGTAATGTAACATTTTAACTTTGCAAGTGCACATTGTACAGATTGTACTATACTTAATGCCAAAAAGTATCAGGTTTATTTATTTCGCGGTAACAATGAAAATAATTGCAATTACATTCATCTAAGGTGATAAGTGATGCTGTTGAAGCAACAACGTATGGTATAACATCTGTGTTTTGAATGCCGCAATTAAATGTGATTTTGATACCTAAATGTTTTAAAAGCAACTTTTACATTATTTCGTTTGAATGTAAATTTTTATGGTAAAATTACTGTGAAAGAATTTCGTGTGCAACCAATATACATTTTTAGTATTAGGTGACATTGCTTTTCTCAGAAAAATACAAAAATTAGATAAATTTATTAAATTGTCAATAATCACCTAGTATTTGCTATACGGTCCCTTTGCAGACATGAATCTCCGACGCTAAATAACAGCCCATGACTACTTCACAGATTACCACAAAACTGCGACTGACGTCCGTTACCAAATACTTCCCAACCCTTATCACAAGAACTCTTTTCCCCTATTCACCCCTCCTTCTTCTCATTCACTCTCTCTCTCTCTCTCTTTCTTTCTCTCTCTCTCTCTCCCTCCACCACCCTCAATAGACACTGCGACATCGCCAAAAGGTACGAACTTCGATTTCACAAATGGTCAACACGAATCACGTGGTTGCATGCAAACAGCAGGCCTGCTGTATTCTCGGAATCAAGGTTTTCTAAAGTCTGCTGAATAACACTGTAATGTTTAGTAAATACTTATTTCTGGTGTAACTTAATAGAAACTTCTGTGTGTAATTTTTGCGATTTTTCTTGTAAATAACATTAGCATTTGAATCATTCACATTCCCAATTTTCATGTCAGAATTGGTTATTTCAAATAATGCACTCGAAAACGTTTGGCGCGGTTCAATGTTGTCAGTTTTTTAAAGATAGTAATGTATTGCCTAAAACACTCTACCTGAATATTTCGATCACATACGCAAAAAGGCTCAATTTTCCTCGTTTCTACTGCCGTTTTGTTCATAGAGATGGCAGCCTCAGCGGAATCAAATTTTCAAAATAGATAATCTGAAAATCTATAAATTCATTTTCTGTGTTAAAACTGGTTGTATCGTGTTGCAAACTTATAATTTAAGATATTTTCGTGTGATGTTGTTTAAACCACTACGCCTATTATTGTTTCGAAAACATTGTCATATGTTTAACTTTTTTTGAGAAAATGTTCCATAGTAGTCATTTAGCTATGTGAGTAACATGAATCCGTAATCTGTTTTTTAACTGGACTAGTACTCTAAGAATAACGTAACTGTTATGGAAGCCACAATTAGTGATGGTGAGTAGAGCCTAGATCTATAGCCGTTCTGTTATGGGCAACAGGCGGCAGTTCACAGAGATCTACTTTAAACCTCGTTATTTCCGTGTCTCTCTTATTTTCTCGCATACATTCGTCTAACTATGCGAATAATGCAATGAAAATTTGACAAACCGCTGTTGACGTGTTAGTAAAGTTATTGTATTTGGTATTTATTTGTACTTCCGCCTAGCGTAACAAGGTTGCCTTTGACCTCGTACTTCAGTTTTGGAACTTTAATGTGCCATTTACTATTCGAGAAAAATTAATCCAAATAATAACCCAACTTCGTATCAAATTCCAATTAAATTACGAATCAACTTGGCCATAAGATTACAGTAAGCAAAATTAATGAAATTATATATATTTTTTTTAATTCTCGTCTTCTATACAGTTATGCAATAGCAAAAACGATCTGGTTTCGTTCAAAATGTAACAGCATGTCTTCAGAACTTTCCCAATAAAAAAAACTCGTGTGCGTCCAAGACGTTTTTACGTTTCTAAAGGTTTTTAATGCCAATTGGCTTTAAACATTGAAGACTCGGTATTTCACGATGCTCGTCGAAACGAAACCACCTGAAATTTGTTGCTGAAAACCATTGTGTGGCAGTTTCCCGTGTATAGAAAGCATTGTCACTTTTGGTTTATAACAGAAATGATATATTCCAAAATCCCTTCACCCTCAAATATTACTGGTTGTTAGTTTCAAGGAACGTAGAAACATACTGTATAATATAACATTTTCTCCGAACCAGTTATTTAGTCTCTCTGGAGTTTTCATGTGCATATTTTATCTAGAGCATGTCTAGACTTTTGGGAGGAGTTGAATTTTGGGGGAAGGGGGTCTTAATATTATTGCTGGTTCCCAAGGACGTTTTTGTAAGTTTCGTGCATGGAGGACGAAATATGGCTAATGGCAGAAACAGTAAAAGGATAAAAGTAGAGCTTGATTCCAAACTGTTTCCAAGTCCATTTAATCAGTTTTTCAGCAAATTAATAAAATTTTAAATTGAATCAATAGTCATATAATTGTAAACATCTTTGAAATGTCGCTAATGTTCAAAGGATTTTAATGAATGAAACCAATGAGACAATCATTCCAACGAAGATAATATGACATACAATAATTTTACAATCCAAAATATGTTGATGAGGTCACAATATCTAGTTTTAGTCATACAACCACTGTCAATAAGTTCGTGGACTGGCGTCCTGAGTTTAGGCTGCCACGCACAACCACGGCGGTCAATAAGTTCGTGGACTGGCCGCATAGTGTCTCTGTGGTGCACTACCGCAGATAGGTTGCACCACGAGCAGTTGCACTTACAGTATAGTGTAAGCGGAACGACGGCCTCCGCTGTAAAGGGTCGTTGAATGCGAGTGGTGGAACACGAGAGAGAGTTGAATTGAGGGAGATTTGGGCTCTTAACAATGAGGTCTTGAGAGCTGAGCGGAACACGAGAATGTCGCTGTTTGAGCAACAAGTAACCGTCAAGTACTGCCAAAATAAGGCAAATACATTACCAAAATATTTCAGATGACGAAACGCGTAAATGGAGACGACGCCAAGGGTCGCAGTGCTGTTTTTAAGTGGCGCCAAAGCATTGCGCAGAGGAGAGAAATTCTAGAGGATGGTGAGCATACGGATAGACCACGAACGAGCCGAAATGGCAAGATCTTATCAGTTTCAACGTTGGTGAGTGCCGACCGCGCACGAACATTAGAAGATTTCGCAGCAGCAGCAGTGAGTGAGTGGAGAGATTTGAGCGGCTCTTAACATCGAGGTCTTGAGAGCCGATGAGAGTGAAGCGAGGTGAGTATCGAGCAGAGCCGGAATAAAAGGGTGGGGGAACGGGAGATCCCCGGGAAAATCCGCCGGCATCTTCCACCACGATTTCCACGCGAAAACCCGGAATTACCCAGCCGGGGACTGAATCCGGTTCTCCTTGGTGGGAGACGAGCAGGCTAACCACTCATCCACCGCAGTCCCAGTAGCAGTAGTGATTAGCCATGTAACATGCCACAAAATTCTACCAGTTGACCTAAGCACATCGTGTGTTACACAACACGGAGTACCACGCATCCTGACGCAAGACCAACGTGACGATCACACGGCTTTTTGCGGTGACCTGATTAGTAGTACTGACGACGATGGGGCGTTACTCAACCGGATCATAACAGGGGACGAAACGCGATGTTTTCTCTTAGAACTGCAACTGAAGCAACATTCAACCAACTAAAAATCGCCATCATTGCCACGATGGAAAAAACCGCGATAAGACGCGTCAAAAGGCAAGGTAATGCTTGAAATATATAAATATATATTTTTTTTTTTTACTCCTTGGGCATTATTCACATGGAATTCATCCCACAAAGAGTAGTTGCAAGAAGACCAGCTTAGTAAAAATACTTCGCCGTCTAGGCGATGCAATTCGTAGGAAGCATTCTGAACTGTGGTTTAGAAAAAAAACTGGCTGTTGCCACAACAACACACCACCAGTTGTTTGATTATACAGTTTGTCCCAGACATACCATACCAGCCCTATTTCTATAAAACGGTGCGTCCGAGACTTCTGGGGTAAAATGCGTTGTAAGCAAACCTATAAGGACGAATTGAATGGTGAACCATATATTGACTAGAATCTGTTAAAAACCTAAGGAAACGAAGTAAACTTCAGAATTTCAAATTGGAGGATAGTACAAAATTAGTATCGTTGAATAGAGCTCGCAAAACTTAACATCTTTTGTCTGAAAAGTTGTTTGGTATGTTTCGCCGTTTTGAAAATATCGAAACACTCTCAGTCTGACACACCCGATGTTGCATCGTGCCACGCCAGCCCAAACGAGGCGAACGTGAAGTGTTGATGCTAGATAGCAGTACTTGCATTTCCCCTCTGTTTGTGTCATTCCTCATGTCGAGCAAGAGGCATTTTGGCGGTACATGTACTGTGAAAGGTTCCTAGCGTTGTTTTTACTTTGTTTAAGTTATTCGTGCAGTAATGCCGTATTCAAACGAAGAGCCTTTTGACATGCTTATTGGGCAAGAATTACTGGCAAGCAGAGCGCGTTTATGCAGAGCGGTACAAAGGACGTCCACGCCAGTTACGACATGTTTTTCAACGATTGGAGGAACGGATTAGGAATAGAGGCCAGGTGCAACCGACCCGCAATCGTAACAATCAAGTAAGAAGGCGTGTTAGAGACGATAGAAGTGCAGATACTCTTGCTGATATAAATCTGGATCCACATCTTTCTACTAGAAGAAGGATTCCAGGGTAAGCATAAGTACCACCTGGAGAATCCTACATGATGGTGGTTTACATCCCTACCACATTCATGTCCATCAGGCATTAATCGAAGATGATTTCCAGACAAGAATCTCCTTCTGCAACTGGTTTTAAAATCAAAATCTGGACTTCCCGACTTTCGTACTGTGAACTGATGAGGCCACTATCAAATCTAATGGGGATGTAAAAATCCACAGTGCTCACAATTGGTCAGCAGAAAACCCTCATTGGTTACATAAACAAGACAACCAGCAAATTTGAAGCCTAAATACCTGGTGTTAACATATCCATGATCAAGTTATTGAACTTTTTTTTATGAACAATTAAATGGTGAGCGGTACTCTGAATTTCTGCAAGACGCACTGACTGAGTTGCTAGAAGATGTTCCACTAGCAACACAGTTGTTAATGTGGCTGCAACAAGATTGATGCCTGGTCCATTTTTCCTTGGTGGCTATGCAGAATTTAAATCACTGTTTGCGTGGTCGATGGATTGGGAGAGGAGGGCCAGCGGCTTGGACACCACGGTCGCCAGACTTTACTCACATTGATTATTTGGGGGGGGGGTGCATTACAGACACTGTGTATCAACAGTGTCCTACAGCGGGAGATAAAAGGTAAGTCCGAATTAGAGAAGCATGCCAGTCGCTGTCAGCTGCAGAGATCTTCGGAGTACCGAAAGTGCACGAAGACGGGCATAAACATGCTTAGAACATTGCAGAAAACATTTCTAACGCTTATTTCAGTGAACAGAAAACCAGCAAATGTGTTCTTTTGTAATAATTTCTAAACAAAAACATTATTGCTAATTTAAAAATCATGAATTATTGTAGTGTTAAATTTCACAAATTGCTTTTATTTCAAACTGGAAGTGTAAGCAAAAGTTTGTTTCCTCACTAGGCCTACAAAATTTAAAAGGTATTTTTACGCATGTTGTCTCGCCAGTGCCAAGAAAATTTTTTGTATCATCGAATCGGCGGCACATACCGAAAGACTTTCCAGACAAAACATGTTCAGTTTTGCGAGCCCTATTCAAAGACACTAATTTTGTACCATCTTCCATTTTAAATTATGATGTTGCCTTCGTTTCCTCCAGTTTACCGCACATTCTAGGCAATGTAGGGTTCACCATTCAATTCGTTCTTAAGGGTTGGCCTACAAAGCAATTTAACCGAAAACGTTTGCACCTTTTTCGAGAAAAAAAAGGCTTGAATAGTAGGTCTGGGATATCCTATATAGGTTCTGGAACATAGCTTCTGGCTGAGATTCCAGGGTTCTCTCTCTCGGGTTAATAATTCCATACCACATTCCTCTTACACATGTGCAAACTGGGGCCTGGTGAGGGAGCAAGGGATCGCATGCATGCTTCCTCCTGCTCTGCCATTCTGGTCTGATAGCAGCTATCTTCGATTTGACTTTCGTCCGCCATCTCGGATTTTACCTTTGTCCGCCATAATTGTTGACAAATTTGCCTGCTAACGTGCAATAGTGGTGTCTATTTATTCTCTTTCTTAAGTCACCTGCTAGTGTACACCACTATAGGAAGACATCTTTGTTTTCAATGTCCCCTGCTAGATGGTACCAGTTATAGCAGCCATCTTAATTTTCGATTTCCCCTGCTAAGTGGTGCGTATATTTGTTTGCTAGTGTGTGCGTATTTGTTTGTTGACCCAGAATTTAAGGTTGAAGTTATATTTGTCATATATGTGACGTTCGCCTCTATCATTGTGTGTATTTAAATGCAACTGAAAAAATCCTTTGGAGTGGAGGAGTCTCGATCTGCCGAACCTTTCATTGGTAGACGTGCCTTGCAGAGTAAGCTATCGATACATTTGGTTGGCTGATTGTTTTAATGAGGTATATGAAAAAGAAAAAAGTCACCATGTTTTAGTATTGAGCTTTTAAAGTATTAATTAAATCGATATTTAATTTTAAAACGAAAAACAACCGTTTTAGACATTTGTTTTTTAATTACTGGTAAAATCGAACAAACAATAAATTTGTAAACAAATTTAATAGTAGCTTTTTAATACTATGCTTGTAAAATCGTATTAGATTGATATTTTTATTTTAACATTGTAAAAATCGTTTGATTTTAGAATTTGTTGTTTCTGATTGCCGATAAAATCATTTTTTCAGAGCTACAAATCCAATTTTTAATACCATGAATATAAACATTTACCAAATTGATATATTTATTTACGAACTAAAAAAAACTATCAAATTTACCATTAGTTTTTTAATTAGTTGTAAAATCTATCTCATTATATATTTCATTTAAATATTCCATTTTAATGCTATGATTACATAGTATTATTAAATCGATATTTTTATTTTATAAATATAAAAATATATTAATTTTAGAAGTTGTTACTTTTAATTACGGGTAAAATCGATTGCTCAATACTGATATGTGCTACATATTGATTTTATTCTAAGGCACCGCTGTTAAACCTCGCCTTCACATACCGACACCCCCGACGAGAGAATGGCCCATGAGTCTGTGTGCTCCATGCCTGAATGGGCACAGAAACAACCCCCCGAAACCTAGTAGCTCCACAAAGTGTATAACTACTAAACTGGATGGCCTGGCAGTGAGCATATATGGCCACACTTCCACCCGGTGGCGAGGTGGAGAGGGAGAAGTAAGGAAGGGATGGCACTCAGTGCTCGCAACAGTGGCGCGCTAGGCTTGACACAGAGATGTCAGCCGTCACACGCTGGCTTAACATCAGTTGATTCCCACGACCTCCTAGAGGTCGCATGCCAGAGTCCCCAGTCCAGCACTGCAGTGATCATCGAGAGTTACAGAGCTGAAGGAAACCACCAGCTAAGACCTCCCCGCCGACGAAGAGATCCAGAGCCGAAGGAAGCCACCAACTGAGACAGCTACCCCGACGAAGAGTTCCAGAGCCGAATAAAGCCACCAGCTAGACCGTCATGTCAATGAGGCTCGCCTCAGAGCCCATGAAGGGCCATCCAGCTGGCCTAACCTCAACAAACCCACCGGACCAACCCCAGCAGGAACTCCCCAATCAGCTAAGTGTCGGCATTCACTGCTCAAGGAGCGATTAATTTATTTGTGTCCGACACCTAATGCCATTACCTATGAAGCTCGTGAGTGGTCGTTTCACTGTTTAAACAGAGAGAAATAGTAAACTACTGCACAGGTATGCAGAGAGCAATTCTTCCTGAGAAATATTCGTATTGGTTCCCGCCCTTAAGGTCCCTAACTTTCCGAGTACAGACTTGGTTAGTTTATTGTCGGTTTATGAGCAATTAACTACCTTGTGTAACCAATAACTAGAATTGTGTATTTATTAGGAAAGACACCTATCCTAGTTAAATTCCGCTTAGCCGATTGCCTGGTAACTATTGCATCTCCCCATTCTCAGAGGACAGTAACCGTAGGAGGGACCCCAGCCTCAAGACACCACTGACATCACCACCACCCACATTCTCAGACCCACCTCTCCCCTGGTAAGATCATAGTCACATACCTACCCCTACCCCACTGCAGAGGACAACAGCCACCCTGGTAATACCATGTATAAAAGGCCTCCTCCAAATTTGCCCTGATCATGCATCGCCCATAAGGCCACAGAGAACAGAGGAAATTAGAAAGATCACTACCCATGTTATAACCCTCGACACCCAAGTCACCATTAGTCAGCGACAAAGAGGTAACTCGAAACCTACACATCATCCATTTTATCACAGGGAGCGATTAGCAACAAGTTATTTTTGGTGCCTATTGTGGCACCATAGTAAATTCTGTGTAGGCAGAAGAACAGAACCAGACTACAGGATACCTGAGAGAAGAAATCTCGCCCCTGCCGAGCTAGAATGAATGAAGAGTGAGACTTTGGGGAGTCATGAACTAAACCCCATGGTGCCCAATGACCTATCACCCCGAGACGAGTCGATTGACCTAGGCCTGCAGATAAGGATCCCCAAAAGAAGAGGAGGAGATGGATACCATAGGACAGTGGAGGAGAAATGCGAGACCAGCATAGAGACGATTCGACCTCTGGACGAGACACAAAGAAGATGCACAATCAAATGGGAGCCAGCAGCCGAAAATGCTAGTCCAGGAACATGGCCTTCTGACGAGGACCGAGGGAACACGAACAGAAGCACCCCGAAATAACCTACTAACGAGGAACGAGGGAAGAGGGGAAGCAACCCCATATGATAGTTAGCATCGGAAGCAATGCAATGCTCCCCAGTGTTGCTGTACACGATCATGTTCAGACACTGCCTGCAGCACTATTGCTACAAGTGTATCGGCTGGCCCGACACATTCCGACCAACTGAAGGAATAGAGTACCGTTACCTCTGCTGCCGGGAGCAGTAAACTCCCTGCGACTTGATTAATTATCCAAAATGCAATACACGAGTCCACTGTGCGACATGTCCACAGACATTATACCATCTTTGTTTGGGATGGCCCGACGATGCCTATGGCATAAAAAGCATGGTATTCTACTACGAAGTATATTAATGGAGGGTGAAATGGGAATGCTCTTCGAACCCCGGCCGAGCCCCCGCGAACTGGCCAGAACAAAAACCGAGAATACACAAGGCGATAGTACTGCCCAAATTTTCAGTAACGCCACATGAAGACCTCTAGTTCTTTATAAAGACTAGTGCGCACGAGGTCAAGACTGGCTCAATTCCCAACAAGTGATGGGTGCTGAAGGCACATGACCAATTAAAAGGGGCCGCCCTTATATGGTGGAATCGGTACAGCGAATTTGAGATGACCTTGGGACGAATTATCTGCTCGCCTGAACAGTAATTTCGCTGGGAAAGATGTACTCACTACTCTGTAAATAGAGTTTTACACGCAGAAACAGCGAAAACTGGAGGAAGTGGAGATATTTATTCTGATAAAACTGCAGATATATCCCCGAATCGCTCCTGAAGGGACCGAAGCAGAGGATCAACATATTAACACGAAATTGTTAATACCAGCCATACAAAGTGCCCCGAGACAACCATGGACAACCATGATAGGCTAACTGGTAGAGAGAGCGTTCGAAGCGGAACTCGACTACCAGGAGCAGGAAAAGATAGCTGCTCTGGCACCCCCACCCCCTGCACTACCACCAACTAGCTGCCACTCTTTGCGAATGACAAAGAATACCAAACCTGCCAGAAGCAAAGAGGGAAGATCCTTGCCAAGGTCTTGGTGTTTCCCATTGAGGCACATACATCGCGACTGCCCTACAGTGAAAGACCATACTGCAGCCACTAGAGAGGAAGCCAACAAGGACCAGGATAGTGCTGGCCCAGTTGCCCTCCTAAAGATACAAAGGGAGCCACCAGGACAACGAGAAGCAGGGGCCGGAAAATGCTGCCGCTGGGACATCGTGTCGCCTGTAGTTCCTGGCATAAGTAATTCGGTAGAAACTATCCAAACCTTAAGCGATCCGTGGGCTGGAGCACACTCCCCTCGGATCGAGGTCCGAATTAAAAACCCCTCCACATTAAGGCCATTCTGGACACTGCTGCAACTGTAAATTTCATTTAAAGTAAATTGCTAACACCCGAACAGAAAACAAGGATAAAAGAAAGCTCCAGAATAATCCAAATGGCCCAGCACTAGTCACGAATGGCCATAGAAGGAATTGTCACATTGCCAGTGTCCACGAATGTAGAAACAATAAAAAACCGAATTATTTTGCGCCCTCTATTTAGGGGAAGGGCTTATCCTCAGACAGCCATAGCTAACAAACGAAAGCTGTTTAACTGGCTTCAGACAACAGCAATTATATTTAGGCAAGTAGGATAGAATGGCCATAAACTGGAAAGCCCCAGAAAACCTGCAGATACAATAAATCAGCAGTGCGGAGGCGAACCACCAATTGAGAGCCAGCCATTTTAGGGCCCTATTACAGATACCTAACATCTCTGGGATCCCAGCACTTTCATCGATGTATGGCCCACAGGAAACCGGCAGCATGCCACTAGACCACTGGATGGTGGGAAATAACATGGAGATAGAGGGCGAAAGGGATAAAGCCGCACAGCCACTAGTACCCTTACCCCAAAAGTGCCCTAACTCAGTTCGAGTCCTGATAATGCACGAACGACCTCGCTGGACCGTAATGGTACCAGGGGCCCAAGTAAAACCCTCTTACTGACAAGCCGAAAGTGAAAGAGAAGGAGATGGCAGTGAATGAGAAAGGGGGGAGAGAGAGGAGGTGTAAGCGAGCAAGAAGGGGAGAACGAGAGAGGAAGTGGAAGCGAGCGAGAAGGGAAGAGCAAGAGAGGAAGAGGAAGCAAGCAAGAAAGGGTGAGCAGAGAGGAGGTGGAAGTGAGCGAGAAGGGGATAGTGAGAGAGTGAGTGGAAGTGAGCGAGAAATGTAAAGCGAGAGAGGAAGTGGAAACGAGCGAGAAGGGGAGAGCGAGAGAGGAAGAGGCACACTCCAAATTCTGCAGTATTTTCTTGTGTATCACATGTGCTGCTGCAGAGATCAGTGCATGGGAGTTTGACGTTAGAGCACGGACATTATCCTGGTTGATCAGCTATGCATTTGGTGCAAGATACCATCTGCAGTACTTCCTCTTTCAAGCCAAATGATGTCAGTGTTGCCAGCTGTTGAGTAGGATTCATGACTCGTCTGCCATCTTGGTTGACGTCACGGCCAGGGCTTGCAGGGGCGCCTTCGACTGTCTTGGAAGATCATTTTGTGACGTAATTGCGGATATCTTTGTTATCCTTGCCCCCATAAAAAACTATTCCTATCTGCGGTCATCCATGGAAGAACCACCTAAGTGACACATTAAAAGATCACTGGAATAAATTCGTTATAAATGTATGGTGTATGTATAATATAGGCTGTTAGACAAGTTGTGGGCGAAGAATACAGATGATATGAGGTATTATAGGGTCCACAATACGAATGCCGATCTTTGCATTGGGCCATTTTAAACTAACTTTGTACTTAATTTTCAGTCTGTTTACGTACTCTAATGCGCCTGATATAAATATTTAAGCAATATCCATCATTTAGGCGTGATGTAGGGCCTCCAGTTCGAGACCCGAAATCATAAAAATATTAATTTTCTATCGGACTTAGAAATAACTCTGCTGTTTTTTTTTTCAGTGATGGGGAAACGTTTCAGAAATATATAATGAAGGCGAAATGAGAGTTTTAGAAGAATTATACTGGAGGTGGAATGAAATAAGAGGTTTGCAATTCGATTAATAGCGCGAGTTCTAGAAGCTTATTAGCGAACACTGATAACGTACACCCGATATAAATATTTAAGCCATATCCATCGGTTGGATATGGCGTAGAGTTCTGAGTGCTAAACGTGAAACCATAAAAATAATAATTTTCTCTAGAACTTTAGGGAAAAAATATCTGCTGCTTTAATCCAGTGATGAAAGAATGTTTCACGAATGTGTAATAAAGGCGAAATGTAAGTTTTAGAAGAATAATTAATATTTATGTTATACGAGGATTGCAAATCTATTATTGACGCGAGTTTTCAAAGCTTATTAGCGTAGTTCGTGCATTAGTTTCTATTTAGTATGCGTACGCACCTGATATAATGATTTAAGCAACGTCCAAAGGCGAGGTGTGTTGTAGGGACCTGAGTTCGAGACCCGAAACTATAAGAAAAATATTAATTCTTTTTCGGACTTTAAAAAATTGGTAATTTTTCACAGTCTTCCGGAGACTGTTTTAGAAATTAAGAATGACACACAACTCTACCACATTTTCTGGAACGAGCTATGTGAAGAATGCAGACGATGTTGAGAATACTGGCTACCTATTTCCCTTAGACCCGAATGAACTTGTTGATAGACTCAGACATTGGAATGCTTTCCAACAAGGTGGGTATTTCTCGCACATTAACGAGATACCTTCAATCATTAGAGAACTTAAGGAGGTGGGTTATATCTCATGATGTTATGAACTGCTCTCTTCTGAAACTGTATTTACAAATAATTATACATTTTTATTATATAAAAAAATTATCTTTATTATTGTGTATGGTGCCCTTCTTTCCCTCGCAGCTTTAAAGTGGTGATATGAGCACTCAACTATTAAAGTCAAGATCCTCATACATATTATTAATGAGGACTTTTAAGTATAAAAAATGCATGGATAGTGGTCTGCATACAAATCATTAGGTCTGTCGATGTGTACAACTTTGGAGATAGTTGACAAACGAATGTAATTTTTATACATATGGGTGGGGACAAATCAATGGATTGGTCGAAGGGTCGATCGAGGGATTGGTATTGATCGGAAGATTGATGGGGAGATTGTAACATTGAGAGAAAGATTGTGGGATTGATGGGAAGATTGCGAAAGATTGATGGAAAGATTGGTCGAAATATGGAAGGAAAGATTGTCAGGTTGATTGAAAGGTTGGAATATTGATGGAAAGATTGCGAAATATTGATGGAAAGATTGGAAAATGGAGTGAAATATTGGAAGATTGATGGAAATATAGTGTTAGATTAATGGAAAGAACGGAATATTGTTGGAATGATTGCGAAATATTGATGGAAAGATTGGAAAATTGTTGGAAAGATTGCGAAAGAGTGCAAAAGAATGATGTAAAGATTGAAAGATTGATGGAAAGATTGGAAGAATGATGGATTCATCAAAATATTAATGGCCCACAAACTGTTTCCATAATCAGTCAACTTCTACCATGCATCCACAGATGTACATATACGACGTGATACCTAGTCACAGTTGTATGCAGCTGGCCATATCTGGACCACTGTTCAGATAAATTCCATGTAGCAAAATAAAATCTGCACTCAATCGGCCCCATTCTACATAGCCAACTATCAAATTTCTCTTCGTCTGACTGAATACCAGTTTCAGAAATTATATATCCTAAGTACACTGGAGAGCAAAAAACTGGTATAGGCGTGCGTATGCAAATAACAGAGGTATGGAACCAATCAGAGTAACGCGATGCGGTCGGCAGCGCCTATATAAGACTACAAGCTTCTGGCATAGCAGCTAAATCTGTTACTACTGCTACAATGGCAGGTTATCAAGATTTAAGTGAGTTTGAACATGGTGTTATAGTCGGCGCTTGAGAGATGGGACATAGCATCTCCGAGGTAGCGATAACATTTGGATTTTCACATACGATAATTTCACGAGTGTAGCGTGAATATCGGGAATCCGGTAAAACATCAAATCTTTGACATCGCTGCGGCCGGAAAAAGATCGTGAACGATTGGGACAAACGACGACTGACGAGAATCATTAAACATGACAAACGTGCAACCCTTTCTCAAATTGGCGCAGATACCAATGCTGGGGCATCAACAAGTGCCAGCGTGCGAACTATACAACGGACCATCATTGATATGGGCTTTCGGAGCCAAAAGCCCACTCATGTACTGTTGTTTACTGCATGACACAAAGCTTTACGCCTCACCTGGGCCCGCCAACACCGCCATTGGACTGTTGATGACTGGAAACACGTTGCCTGGTCTGACGAGTCTCGTTTCCAATTGTATCGGGCAGATGGATGTGTACGGGTATGGAGACATCCTCATGAATCCATGGACCCTACATGTCAACAAGGGACTGTTCTAGCTGGTGGAGGCTCTGTCATGGTATGGGGCGTGTGCAGTTGGCGTGAAATGGGACCCCTGATACGTCTAGATACGACTCTCACAGGTGACAGATACGTAAGCATGATGTCCCATCACCTGCACCCATTTAAGTCCATTGTGCATTCCTACGGACGTGGACAATTCCAGCAGGACAATGCAACACCCCACACGTCGAGAGTTGCTACCAAGTGGCTCCAGGAACACTCTTCTGACTTTAGACACTTCCATTGGCCACCTAAATCACCAGACATGAACATTATTGAGCATATCTGGGATACCTTGCAACATGCTATTCAGAAGAGATCTCCACTGCCTCGCACTCCTATGGATTTGTGGACTGCCCTGCAGGATTCATGGTGTGAATTGCCTCCTGCATACCTTCAGACATTAGTCGAGTCCATGCGACGTCATCTTGTGGCACTTCTGCGTGCTCGCGGGGGCCCTACACGATATTAGGCAGGTGTACCAGTTTTTTTGGCTCTTCAGTGTATATAACTGTAGTGAACATGAAGGTTCATTTTTCTTGTTTTAACCACATGTTGGCTTCTCTTAGCCTCTCAAATACCATTCGTAAATGCTTCAAATGTTCTTCCTTGGTTTCTGAAAACACAATTAAATTATCTAAATAAACAAAGCAAATCTAACCTATCAATCTGGCTAACATATTGTCCATAGCACTGGAAAAAGTATTATGTGCGTTTACTAAGCCAAAAGGCATTGTAAGACAGTGGTAATGTCAATCCGGAGTTGAAAGTCCTGTTTTCTCCTGGTCCTCCGGTGCTATGGAAATTTGCCAAAACACACTAATACAATCCATAGTTAAAAAATGCATCGCACTGCCCAACATATCTAAAGTCTTGTTAATTAATGGCAGAGGGTATATGCACCACTTTGATACCTTATTAAGGGTATGGAAATTGTCTAACTTTCGTTCCATTTGCTATTTTCTGCAGGACTAAAATCATGGGTGCTGACCATGGGATGATAGAAGGTACAATAACTTCAGACTTTAGCATAATGTCAATCTGTTATTTTCGTGTAGCTTTCTGGCTTTGTGGGACACTATGTGAATGAAGCCTAATTGGTTCGGCATCACCTGACTCTATTCTGGACTTAACTTTGTCCATGCATCTCAAAACTTGCCCTTTCTTAAGAAATACGCCCTCGTGTTCTTTTAATGTTGTAACTACGTTACCCTTATCAATCTTATTTAAATGTTCTAAATTCAGTTGTTCACATAGGTCGCCTAACTGTTCTTCACTTGGGACAAAATCAAAATACCTTAACTTTTTATCTTTTCCTATATCTAAACTATTAATAACATCAGTTTCTGTACAGTATCCTAAATTATTATCTTTATTCCCTACATTATCTAAAACAACAAATTCATTAGGCATGGGTGCAGGATCGTCACTTGAAATTTCACTAAAATTCAAAATATAATTCTTCCCTTTTTTAATCAAAGTCTATGGGGCTCCCAGAACCTACTGTATGACCTCGGGGAAATGCAACCAAGTAATCTGACTTATTTGTTAATATTAAGGGGACCTCACAATGTTTCTCAACTCTACACAGACTGGAATCTGATTTAACAAATTCGCCTAACTGCACTGGCTGAAAAATAAAATCTCTTCCCTTCAATTCCTTTATTCTCGAAGCACAATATTCTATCTCTCGTGTCCCTGACACAAAATTCAATCCCACAACTTCACTATTCCTCGCGAACGTACAACATGGCAGGATCTATCACTCACCCCACCTTACCATGCGACCCACACGTCATGTCATCTACACCTGCAACTTCCACTACCCCATTACACCAGATCACGCTACTCGGATGAATCCTTCCCGCCCACTTAAGCTTAACCACTACTGTATCATGAAGGTATCGTTCAGGGCGTGAACTAGGACCCACCCAGTTCTGAGTCCCCCCAAATCCTTGGACTGAGGTGAACTATCTCTCGGCAGTGTTCCAGAACAAGGAAAATCGTTAACACCAACATTGGTCTGCAGACTAACACTTTCCTCGGGAGAGCTATTACAAATATTTCCGGCATTGGTCTGCAAAATATCTGCATTCCTTTATTCTGAACAGTACTTTTCAGCATTGCCTCCGAGCCAGAACTCTGTTTTACGTCACTTTTCACCGCACTCGCACCGCCATCGACACTCGCTTCAAAGCCTTATCCCTTGGCCACATAATCCTCTGTGAACACTTGTTCAACATGCTCTGCTACCACTGGCCTATTTATCCCCTAACCACATCGGCCATACCATGCAGCCATGGCCAACATAGTGTAAATATATTTTCCACGTGTATCCGGCTTTGACAGAAGTCCAAATCCTCGCCCACCTGTTGCCTCAACTCTCTGCATCACCTCACTCTGTATGTTCTGAATGCTAGGCCCAGCCTTCTGCTGTCAAAACGTTCTACTATT
The DNA here is from genome assembly GCA_002778355.1 of Clitarchus hookeri. NCBI lineage: Eukaryota > Metazoa > Arthropoda > Insecta > Phasmatodea > Phasmatidae > Clitarchus > Clitarchus hookeri. Next base: position 1,363,637 of record NQII01000053.1, on the reverse strand, counting down.
TCCCACTGACTGAAATTTATTGCTGGCCTCCTTTTTCGAAATAACACCAGCGGTCCCCTTAATTCAATGCTCTTTCAAGCATACTACTGATTTCCCCAACTCTAACTTTTGTTCGTCAATGAAATTTGGCATTCATAGTAACTAAATTAATTAAGCCCGGGCAAGCCCAAACAAATAATACACTCACATGGAAAAATTTCATCTCCAATTTCAAAATAAACTCGTGCTTTTCCCACCCATTCCAATTTACTCCTTGTCGACGTGTGAAGCTCAACACCATCATCTAATGCCTGAAAACAATTTCGACTTTCAAAACAAATCCTTTTTAATATTGTAACATGTGTGCCCATGTCTACCAATAACCTACACTTGACACCATATATGAATATTTATGACATTAAACCGGGGTGCATTCGTAAGGCATGCACACGTGAAACTTTCCTAGCTAAGCCTGAACATCTATCTACTTTAATAGCCTTTTGGTGGATGGAGAATTCCTCAGGCCTTCTGTGTTTAAACCATTTTTCTTAAAACATTTTTTTTTCTACATGCCCTAACTTTTTACAATCGCCAGGGCAGTGCCCATTCCTTCTGTATCTTTCGCATCCTGCCTTACTACTAAAACTGGTCGCTTTGGCCCGCCTTATTACACTTTCCACATTTCCGCGACATGCACTGGTGCGTGAAATATCCAGGCTTGTTACACACGTAGCACCTTTTTCTATCCTGGCTTTCAGGACACTACTTATAACTCGGGAATGTACATTCGTTCCCCTGTGCGCCATTCCCTTCCTTTCTATAAATATATGTTGCTCCTGCATGTGATGCGCCGCCTCCTGCACTACCGTATACAGAATACGCAAAGTTCTTTGTCCTCGCCAGCAACTCATTATTTTCTTCCTCTCGCACGATCAATACAGCTTACTCAAAATTTCCTGGCGAGCATTACAGTAAAAGCTGCTGTATTCCTATTATAATTCCCTTAAGAAACAAAGCTAACATTTTTTCCTCCAAGACTTCAACGTAGACAGAGACTTCCTTAGCTGGACTATTTGCAACCGTACCATACCACACAAGCTATAACCGAGTCGCATATTACCTAATGTTCTCGTTTTTCTGCACACAATTGAAAAACTTGTCGAAACTGCTAACTCTGTTTTTGTGATCTAGGAAGTTGCCATAAAGAAAATTCTTGAATTCCTGCCAATTTCGGCCATCCTTCATAAGCAGATGCGCCCGAAAAACTGTCAATGGCTGCCCCTTCAGTTTCATTTTAAAACACATCAATTATTCGCTGCCTCCCCAATTAACCACATCTGCAATATTCTCTATACTTTCTATAAATTACTCTATGTCTTGGTTTGAGTAGTTTTCATAACACTTAACGAGATGCAACCACTCTGCCATCTGGGGCCGCATCAATACCTAGCCAAATCTACATTTTGCGCCATTTCTTTTACAGTTCATGACTCTCCTAAATTAAACAGGCTGTCTCCTAAGCTTTTGTCGACTTCTTCACCAGTGTCACTTATACTCGCCCTACTAATAGCCATGTTCCGTTTCCGTTCAGCTGCCTCGCCTTTCTTGTTACTTTTTATGGCTTCAGATATTAATACCTCGTCTTGCCTCGTAAATCATCCCCCTACTAGCCGCAAGCAACAACGTCTTGTGGCACAATAGCACTCTAAAACCCCTATTTTCGTCCAATCTACTTCGGCAATGCGCCAAATTTTCGCATCTTTAAAATCGCATCTCATAACACAAACACTGCAACGTCTTTCTGTGACGACTCTAACTCTCCATGCTACCAGTAAAAATTATAATAAAACTAGAAAATAAAGTCAACCACGAGGATGCCTTATAATAAAATCAATTCATAGTACGTACTTATACTGGTTCGTTTTAGTACAATTATTATGTTACTTAGCAGACATACGCGTGCATAAGCTTACAGCACATCTACTATGAAAGCTACTTTATTATTTAAATACATTTAATAGTTCTAACATTAATAAGAAATATGCGAACAATCTGTATCCTTACACGAGACTATCCATAATACATTAGTAGTGTACTTATCTTCGTTCGAGCACACGCCTCATGCATCGGAGTTTTCCGCCATCTTGGTAGGCGCGGGCAGTGGCCATGTTGGTCAGTGCAGTCCTCCATCTTTGTTGGCATCACAGCCATGACTCGATGCCATGTTGGATGTTCATCCCCTCATCATCACTAAAATTGTTTTCATACAAATTATTTTAATAAAAATGATTTTAATAAAAAATATTTTAATAAAAAATAATTTCAATAATCGGCCGGCAACCTTTGATTTTTAATAGTTATATAGGTTTAGAGTGTCTTTGCATATCATAATTCAATTTTTCTACTTTTTAAATGTTATTTTAAAAAATGAGTCGAGTAATGTTGCCTAAAAACGATTTAAATAAAAATTAAATAATTTTGGCCTGCCACTTCGGTTCCCAGTTCATCGGAGGAAGTATTTGCTCCCCCGGCCCCTTTTACCCCTTTCCGCACAAAAACCTGTAACCAAAAAAATATATTAATTAAATACATTATTTTTATTTTAAAAAATTGTAAAAATTAATTAATTTTGGCCTACTACCTCGGATTTCTAAAAGTTCCAAACACACTTTTAATTGGTAATAGTTTTGTCAATGAGAAGATTGATATATATTTTAGTGTAATGGGATAGTGCATTTCAGGTAGGGCCTTGTAAAAAATATACAAATCTTATAATTTTTTTTTTTTTTTTTTTTTTCGAAAAAAAAAATTTTATGATATAAGGTGGTATTCAGCTCTGCGTTTGAAACTGAATTAATAAATAGTAAAACAGTCTAGCAGGGTCGCAAGGCGCTTGTCATAACAGGCCTGTATATAGACATCACTGCAGGGAAGGAAGGGGGGAATGTTGTCGTTCCCAAGCCAAGTGCAAGCGAACTGACCTTGATCTCTGCATCCTGTGTGAAGAAACCTGGGTTAATCTGGTTATAGCCGACTGTATTCAAGGTCAGTGCCGCAGGTGTTCGCAACTGCTTTTACAAAGGAATGG
>NQII01000053.1:1262293-1353344 GCA_002778355.1 Clitarchus hookeri | reverse complement strand
GGTTCATTACAGACCGAAACAGGCGCGCAATCAACAAACTCGCGATTGAATTGCCACATGGCACAAACAGAGGCCTGCATAGCATTAACGAGATTCGCTGGCTTCCAAATCAAAGTGGAAGATTTTCAGAAACCTACTCGGCCCGCCCAATGCTCCGCTGCCAGTGGTTTAATCATGTGGCAGTGGGCTGCAATGCTGCACCGAAGTGCAGGTACTGTAGTGGCCGACATCTCACAAAGGACTATGAGATTCTGGATAACAGAACACAAGTGAAATGTGTAGGCTGCGGGCAAAATCACTGCGCCAATTACCGCAGCTGTAACACATATAAAACCATGAAATTGAGCCGCATCGCGCCCGAGACGCGCCAAGCCCGCCAACAACAGTATCTGCAAGCAATTAAAGAAAACGACACACAACTGCCTGGCAGACACAGTCAGCGCTTGTTTAAGCCCCAGTCAGGCCAAAACAGGCTCTCCTGCAGCCAACAACAAGTAGGAATATGTTTATGCCCCACTGGGCCCAGCAGCAGCCGATACCGATGTACAACAGCTATGCCTGACTGCAAGACGACATGGCATTTCCTGCACTAGCTAATAACCCCATACAGCGCAATCCTAACAGCAGGTGGGAACAAAGCCACGCCCTACGCCAGTCTGCCCTCGGCGATGAAGGTAACACCTGCTTCCGAGCCCTCCCTGACAACACAAACCAACTATCCCAGCACGATCGTGGCCGCGATAAGCACTGTATTTAAGAGTGATGCGTACATTAGCAAGTACCTGGACCTTGCTCAAGTACTGCAACCCCTCTGTGCTATGATTGCCATTTGGACTGCATCTAACAAGGCTATACAAGATGAAATAACCGCGACTATCGGTGCGTCCATACAGCTGGTCAAGAACGTTGACCATGCTGCCAAATTAAATTAATGCGGCCACCACAAACAATTCAGAATTACACATAAACACCATTATTTTCTGGAATGCGAAAGGCATTCGCTGAAAAAAGGAAGAGTATATTGATTATTTCTATCGCCATAATGCTAAAATCGCGGCAATAAATGAGACACACTTAACACCTAATATTCTCTTTTCTATTCCAGACTATACCATATACAGAACGGACAGGTCACACGAGAGAGGAATTGGTGGTGGAGTAGCAATTTTTATTCACAACTCTGTCGCTCACCACGAATTAATTATTCCAAATTTTCCTGCACTGGAAGCTGTAGGTATTGAATTAAAGCTAGGCCAGCAACGCACTAAACGTTTAGCAATTTATGCCCCCCCGTCTTCGGACGCTTACTAACTATGCTGACCTATAGCTGCTTTGTAACAATGCAGGCAAAACCTTCCATGCACTAGGCAATATAAATGTCAAACATCCAAATTGGAATTATAGAAATATAACAGCCAATGTGATGCTCCTGCAAAGGCATCAAACTACTATAAACCATCAAGTTATGGCTCCAGTTAAGCCTACATTTAACCCGCCTAATTTAAATCAAAATCCTGAAAAAACGGTTTACAACTGGGTTTGACCTGCAAGTCGAACATAATCTGTCTTTAGATCATTACCCAGTTCACATTTATTTTATAATATATACACAGAAGCGAATTCCCCGAGGAAAATTAAAGACTATTCTAAAGCCGATTGGTTGGGCTTTGCGTTGAAAATTCTGTGCAAATAAATGAATATTTATAAACAACTACACTGCATTTTGATGAAGCCATAACCGCCCGTACAAGCACCATATAGCAATGCATGGCCGAGAGTGTTCCAGAGAAGACACATACACACAAACTCAACAAACTTCTCCAGTATATACGGGAATTAATTACGCAGAAAAACGGCCTAAGACTCTATTATTCCAGACGCTGAGATCTGCAAACTAAGACGCGAATTAACCAAATATAGGCCGTCATTTCACAGAAAGTAACACTCTGGCGAACAAGTGTATGGGATGCTAAAGTAGCGAAAATGACTTATGGGGCTTAACAAAACGTCTTTCAAATAAGATAGATAAAGTGCCGCCTCTAAAATAACACAGGAATAGCATTCACTCCTGAAGCAAAGGTGCAAGCATTTGCCAATGTGCTGGTAAATATATTCCAGCCAAACCTGGACCCTTGTGATATAGATTTCACGACACAAATTTACCGCGAATTAAATATAAACTGAAGGTTACCGACTGAAAACGAACCGGAACTTACTCAGTCGCACGAAATAAAAGCTGGACATTCCCCACATGCATCCCAGAAAAGCACCAGGAGCTGACGGCATTCAAGCAATTGTCTTAAAGAAAATCTCTTAACTGGCTCTTGGGTATATAGCTACATGTATCAATACTAATCTCAAGTTGGAATACTTTCCGAGCGAATGGAAAGCCACAATGTAATTGTATTTCACAAGCCAGGGAAAGATAAGAAACTCCCTCTAAATTACAGGTCAATTAGCCTATTAAATGTGCTCTCCAAAGTAGCAGAAATATAATACTAAGACGGATAAACGCCCACCTCACCAGCCATAATTTACTTCCTGAAGAGTATTTTGGCTTCCGACAAAAGCACTCGACAACACACCAACTTGTGCGAATAACAGAATATATAACACGTGCCTTCAACTGGAAGGACCATGTTGTTGCAGTCTTTTTAGATGCTGAAAAGGCTTTCGATCGCGTATTTTATGCTGACTTACTTTATAAATTGTATTATTTAAAATTCCCCGATTGCTACATTAAAATATTAGCCAGCTATTTAAACCGCAGAACACTTTCTGTTCAATGCGAAGAGGCGAAATCAGACAGCAAAACAATAAATGCTGGTGTGCCACAAGGCAGTGTTCTTGACCCTGTATTATTTAAAAATTTTATACATGACTTACAGAAGCCTGACTACTGGCTGGTGGAATTCTGTTGCTATGCTGATGGCACTGCCATATTCAGTCACTCTGAAGACCTCGGCTTTGCAACACGAAGACTACAAACTGTTCTGACAGCCTTTCAATAAATTTGCACAAAATGGTGGATTCAAATTAATGTCGGGATAAGCGAGGAAATCATTTTCACACGCAGGGCACTGCCTCAAGCTGCCAATCGTCCGCAAATAACACTCTTTGGCCAACTTATACCCTACAAATATGTAAAATATCTAGGCGTGCACATGGACCAAAAAATAACCTATAAAGCACATATAGAAGCCAAATGCGTAAGTTCAAATGGCAGGCTTCCGGCCCTCTATCCTATACTTAATAGTCGAAGTGCTATAATGCGAAATACGGCATTATTGCTTTACTTAATGCTTATACGCACTGTCATTACATATGCTGCGGCCACATGGGCACAGGCAGCTAAAATACATATAAAGATACTGCAAACCGTACAAAATAAATGCCTGCGATTTGCTACGGATGCGCCTAGATACTGTCCCATTACAGATCTGCATAATGAACTCAAAATTGAAAGATTAAACGAGTACTTCGTCAAAATGGTGTAAGAATCTTACAATGACTCTGCCAATAATGCCAACCCGATAATATCTAGTCTCGGTAATTATGACCCCGTCGTGACAGAAATACAAGCGGCCAAAGAGCATATTGGCTCACAGGCCGCCATAAATATACGTAATCATTGCACGCATGCCCTCAGAATACATGCGATTGTAATTAACACTGGGAAACTCGTATTATAGCTCCATATAAATATACCTACTACACTCATACACCAAAAAAATTAACGAAGCACTTTGTGATCACAGAACAAGGCAAAGCATGCACTGCATAGCCTCTGGATCAGTGATGGCCCTGTGATATAAATTGCAAGCACACTGCTATACACACACATGCACTGAAACACTTTTCTCATCTGACAGCTGCCTGTATGTATGGTCCTTCACCTCTGCCGAGTCCAAGGTGATAGGCATCGTGAAGATATATGTAGCAGCTGGTGCGGGTCGTGTAGAGGCACACCCACCATAACAAGTACACTATAGTACACACACATGTGCCAAAACACTTCCCTCATTCGACAGCTGTTTGTATGAATGGCCCTTCGCCTGTGCCGATTCCAAGTCATCAGGTGTCGTGAAGCTCTCTGCAGCAGCTGGTGGGGGTGGTGTGTAGGCACACCTATACTTACAAGCACAATATTATACACATACACCAACACACACAGCTGCAAGCGAGGTTGCGAGCAAGGTGATGAACACATTACCCCTAATTATAATTTCCCCTTCTTATAATTGCCTGTAACACACAAACACTTTTTTCTGTGTTACAGAGAGATGACTCACATCTGTCGGGTAGGTGGCTCAGTTCTGTCCCCCACCACCAGGGCTACATAGTGCGGCCCTGATTACATCCCAGCTGCGCACTCATTTCATATCAGCCTGCACCAAACCCAAAAAAAGTCTATCTTCGCTAATTAACAACTTACCCTATTTTCTCCAGACCTAATCAAGACAAAGGTACATACATTTATCCTTCGGGACTGTCGCACAGATTTTCCCAGTGACCTCACAATTTCGCGCTGGTTTGCTGTACACTTCCATCTAGACCAGTGGTACTCAGGTTTTTTTTAAGCTGCCATATTAAGAAAAACTAAGACCGCCGCAGGCCTCACTTACGACACATAACATAATAATATTTGTGAACTAAAAGTAGGTAGGTAATTCGATGACATTTAAAATTCAGTGTGTCGTGTACGTCTTGCAAGTTGTTTGTTTATTCGTTCAATACAGTGATGACGGGCGGAGGTAGTACATCAAAAATATGTACTGAAGTCGCCTGACTGATAAAATAATAAAAAATATCGTCTAGTTTCATCTGTGACTTTAACTTTTAATATATTTGTATTATGTATTGCTTTGATATTTTTGTAACAGACACCATAAAAATAATAATTTGGTAACTTGTATCTACTGAAGTCGGCGAGCGTGGGCCACAAAGAATGGGCCCATGAGCCACAGTTTGAGTACCCCTTCCTCTTTCGGGGAGTGACCATGGCTACACTTGCGGTCATGGTACCAGACAACCCTGCTATAGCCACTATGCATGAATCCCTTTTAATAATAAACCCGACCTAAGGTGTATAGGACTTGCCCTGAGATGCATCCCTTCTCCAAATGTCTTAACTACTAACATGCATACTGGAGGGCTCACAGAACTGTAAAGGAGCTCACGCTAGTGTAGCGGTATTAAAGGGTTCGCCAGAAAAAAAAGGTAGTAAAAAATTCCTGGATAGGGCCAGGGCCCGAAGCACAATACTACTACATGAAAGGTCAAGGGAAGAAAGCATCTATGTCCACTTTCGTACAAATTTGAGTTACCTAGTGCATTATAAGAAGTACTACATACCAGTTGAGTCACCAAGTGCTAGAGTGGAGAAAAAACGTCGATGTCCATGGTTGTTGGGGGAAAATCAAATGATGTCCACATACATGCTCCCCACTCATCCTTCATTTGCACATCATCGGCAACAGTGTTGTCTTATCCTTCTGGTGTTTTAGTATGCAAAAGGGAAATAATATGTTTATTATTATGGTTATGTAGCTCTGTTTATCGTGTTTGTCTTTCTGCCACAATGATGAATGTTTAATAGCAGGTTTTGTGTGTGTTTAGGCAGCTATGAGTTCGGGTGGAGAAACGTCAGCGGGAACATTGAAGAATGTAGGCAAGAAGAGACAGGATATAGGGAGACTCACGGATGTTATGAAGAAAATCAGACTTCAGTGCCATGAGGTAAGCAATAACTGCCATTGTAAGAACTTGAAGTGTTTTGAACATTTAATTAGTCAAGAAAGGTAGTCCATTGTACAGTAATATAATCACTTAGAGTCCAATGATGCGCAAAACACCTACATGGCAGGATTGATCTCCATCTTGCGTGTGAAGAGACAGACCACATCAAGAATAAACCAACAACTATCACAATGCTTCATACCGGTAGGAAATAAGGTTAGTGTAAAGAGAGCATATGCTGTTGTGGACATTGCAGTTTTCCACAAAGCTTTCATTTCGATTTACGGAATCACTAGTGGAAAACCGAATTACATTAAACAATATTTGAGGAATAATGGATTACCACCTGTTGATAAAAGAGGCCAGACGTCTTCAAAGCACCAACATTTGAGAGACGATATACAGAATATGATTAAAGAACATATTGCATCTTTTCGAAGATGGAAGTGACATTACAGCATGCATTACTTACTCCAAAAACTGTACTTGAGTGAATATATGAACATGTCTAAAATTTTTGAAACATTTAAAGCAAAAGTTTCCTAATATTCAGGTCTCTTATGATACTTACTGTGAAATAATTAGCACAAAATTCAACATTTTATCCGAGAACAGACACATGCAGTGCGTGTGATGAGTTTAGCACGAAAGTAGAAAACCTTCATCCTGTTACATATGCCAAAGAATTACATGAATTAACGATGGAGAATGAGTTAAACTTCGAGCTCAATCCTTTTATGACAGGAACCAGTCAGCAAGAATAAAGGCCAGGACCAACTCCCAATTCGTTGCACAGCGATGGATTACCAGAAAAATATTTATTTGCCTAATATAACAACAAACTATATTTACTACAGGCGGCACTTTCAGTGCATCGCTTTATTATCCACACACTTGCCACAGGACAGTCAGTGTTCTTTGCATATACTGAGTTCGTGGGAAAGAAAGGGTCATATGAAGTGTCCTCATTTCTGTTTTATTTCATTTTTAACATCATCAGCCAGAGGGCAGAGCAAGTTTTTCACAGTTGTTCGAGTACTATACTACATAATGAACATGTTAAAAAAAATTGACTCTTTTTACATGACATTCCCCATTAGGGGACATTCGTAGATGGCATGCGGCAAAAATATGTGGCTTGTGAACTAAAGAACAGAAATGGAGCTGCCCCAGGACTGGGTCAATGTTCTACAATCTGTACGAAAGGAACCAGAACCTTCAGTAGTGTTACAAGTGATGCAAGACATGCTCAAACAATGGACACATCCTGGCAGACAGGTTTGTGAATAAATATCCATTTCTCATGCAACAGGTTAGGGAAAGTGCCAAAACCAGGATTTGTTTTATATCGTAATACATATCATGGATGCTGGTTCATTGCTCTAGTTGCAATTTAAAAGAAGAAAAATATTAGCTCGGATCCACCTGTGACTTTGAGGCCAGGGGAATTTGAGCTTCCTAAAATGGCATATTCCAGCTAATTGCCTATTTTTATATCACAATATGATGACTTGATGGTTTTGAAGAGGTTTTTCATCCCAGAAGTGCAGCAATTTTATGTAGAAATGCCAATCTCTTGAGATATTTTCATCTATTCATGCATCTATGTGGTAAAAATCGGTTCACTTTACTTTGCACTGATCATTACATCTGTCATTCTCGCACTGTGATCATTGCCTTATGTTAAATCCATATTTGTTTTCTATCAAGATGAGATGTGCAAAAGCATATAGAATGGCCATCATCTGTTCTTTGCCAGTATTGTTTGTACTATGATTAAGAAATTACCCATATATTAGCGTATCACATCAAAGTTTGCCTTGTGAAGCTAGATAATGCCTTAGTGGAGTTTGTGAGACTTACAAACGTAAAATCAGCGCATGCATACAACTTGGTAACAGTGTTTGTTGGTTTCAAACGTTAAAAAGTCATTATCTCAATACATATCATTATAGACATCGTCATTTCTTTCCCCTGACTCTTCAAATGAGAATACGAATTTGCTGTTATATCACTTATAAGTTGTGTTGCATAATTTAGTATACACATACATAAACATAACAAAACTTGAAGCGAGCCTGTCACACCAGGCCTGCCAGTGGCTGTAACTGCAAAGTGCCAAAATTGTGTGAAAAGACTTAATGGTAATTGATACCTCCTGGGTGGAAAAATGAGCTGACGGAGGGGTGCTGCGAATGCAGAGGACACAATTGAGAAAACAAGTACAAGATTCCGGTCTATTTCATTGAAGTAGTTAGTGGAAAGTATGAAGGTCCCCCACGATGCGACGTGCATGCAGCACCAACGATCTGCTGAATCAGACTGCCAGAGATGGCGTAGACGAACGGCGTCCTTGCCGAGAGCTTGCACCACTTCGCGAGATAAATTATTTAGATGACTTCATTAACATAAAAGTTGGAGAAATGTACACAGAAAACACAGAAAAGTTCTTGTTGAATTTTCTTTTCCCTGTAAAGAGTTCAGAGTTCTTAATTATTCCTTATTATATAAAAACATGACAATGTGAATATTACAATGTTACATTACTTTACACTGAGATTATTCTATAGAATGTGAAACACTTTTATAAGCCCATAAGGCGACTCATTATGTACATAGAACAAACAGAGGATGCATATGAAATAATTATACTTACTGTGAGAAGTTTTAGTGTATCTTAAGTTTTGGGGCACTCAGTGAGCGGAACAGTCAAGTTTAAATTAAAGACTGACTATGTTTCTCACTTAGTGTTCAACTTTGCCATATACACATTAACTCTTCAAAAGTTACATAAACACCTTAAAAACTCAATCATTTTATTCCATGCCTAATTAAAATGCATGTGGCCTGCTGGTTATTCAACTGATATTATGTAATGCCATAAAGGCGGACTAAACTAATATTTGCCCACAGGCCACAAACTATATTGGATTTTATCACACAGTTTCCTACCTCATTTCTATCGTAATTAAAACGTTTGCTCTAACAGCATTGCAAACACTGCACTGGTTCACTCAGTGAGCAGGTCATAACCCATTCACATGTGAACGATGTCGGGTGTGCATCAGAATGCATGCTATGAGCGTCCCAGGTGCTGCAGTGGTGTGGCTGTTGCGGGTAGGGCAGCCTGGTGGTGTGGTGACAGTGACCGTGTCAGACCATGCTGGAGTGGTTCTCATCAATACAAATATATTTTTTCTTTACTTTGCACAATCTATTGCTATATGTAAACTTATAATTGTGATAATGTTTTTAATATGTTTGACACGAACTTATTTGATAGTGAAGTGTATCAAAAAGGAAAGAAAATAATAACATCTCAAACGGAAACCCTTTTTACTTATTGCAGAATCGAGATCAATCTGTTTAATAAATCATTTTTACAGAATTTTAATAAGATATCTTGAACATACAACATAATATAATTTGTCATTTATTATTATCTATTGTTAAAAAGAAAAGAAGAAAAAATTTTCGAAAAAAATTTTTTTTATAGTTTTTGAATTAACATGTTTAGGTCAGTAACTAGCCGCAACAACTTCCTACACAACACCTTAAACTAATGGCAGTAGTGTGCAAACTAAGTTGATTGAAATGCTTAGCGAATAGCTCTGGAAAAGCCTAAGGACAGTAGCACAGCTGTTAACATTGCTAAGGGTCTTAAGGTCACCTCGTAAAGTAAGTGAATATACAATGTGATGTGCCATCTGTTACACAGTATGAGAAATGTTCCAAAGTCCGCATATTCGAGTTCATAATCTGTCAGTATGTTTATACTGTCAGCCGAAACCTCCGTTTCGGAAACCCAACTTTCCAAACTAAGGTTAAAGTGAAGTGTTTATACCGTTATACGAAACTCCATTTTGGAAACGTGTTTCGTGTGTTTTTAATGCCAGAAATCACTAGTATCAAAACAATGGAAAAAAATAACCCCTGTGGTTATGGTGATACAAAAAGGAAATACATTTTACAGAAAACTATAACTATGACAAAAAATATTTGAAGTTGCATTTATTGCTAAATAAATCATAATTAAGAAATGGTATTTCGTAACTTTTTTTTACAATGTAACATATTTATTGAGTGTTTGTTATTTTCGTACCCACAGCAAAATTGTATAATCACTCTGCATTTACACACATTTTTTTTAACCAATTACAAATATTGTTTTACACTTCAGCATATCCTAGTTGTACATTTCATGCCTTATTTACAAACGAAACCGAAGTTTCGTTGTTAATACCGTGCACGAAACCTAAAATTCAACGCGAAAATTGAATTACAAAAGTCGGTTTCGAGATACACCGAAACCTTAATTTGGCGGCGTTTATACTGTACACAAACTCTGCTTTGCGATACCCAGGTTGACGAAAAACTGGGTTCAGGTGTCAGTATAAACGTAGTCTGTGGTGACTTGGGGGCCTCGGCTTTCGTGACTAGCCAGTAAGAGTGTCTTACTTGAGTCACTCATAAATTTGACATTACATTCAATGTAAAATTTAAACAAATTCCGGAATTTCTACATAACTGGCCAGGACAAAATTTTTACACATTAAGCCAGGACATTCCCGGTTTTCCAGGATGTATGGCAACCGTATGCAAAACCATGTACAAACTAGTGCTGAACCTCATATGAACACATAGATAAATTAATAGTAAAATTTCTAAATATAAGCTGATGGAACTTAAATATGAAATTATACGTAGAAGATGAAGAATTCAGAAAATCCGTCAAGATTCTGTACCCGAATTATAGTCTGCACAGTCTAAAAACACTAGTGAATACTTTGTCGTCTTCTGTGCATGATAGGACGATGGTGGCTGAGCGGTTAGACTAATCGCCTCCCACCAAAGCAAACCCGATTCAATCTGCAGCCAGGTCACTCTGGATATTCGCAAATTGTAATCGTGCTCGTTGATGCTGCTGGTCGGTGGGTTTTCTCGGGGATCTCCCATTTCCCTCACCCTTGCATTTTGGTGCTACTCTATTCTCACCTCATTTCACCCTCATCGGCTCTCAAGACCTCGTTGTTAAGAGCCACCCAAATCTCTCAACTCAACTCAACTCACACTGTGCATGACGAAATTTTGAGTAAAGTGAAGACTCAGCATGTTCACCAACCGTCCGTTTAAAATTCGAGGGGTGGACGAATATAAATAATGTAAGCTTTTAGGTTGTCACTGCTCATAACTTTGATGCGAACACAAAATTTTACTCGCAATTTTTGGAGTGATCTGAGTTCAGTGACAGGCATACAGCATCAAACATTTCCAGCTGGATTGAAAAAAAAATTTCAAAATTTGAGATAGAGTTCAAAGTTTGTGTTCCGGTATTAGACCATCTAGCTAACAACAAAGCTGCTGTTAGCATTTTGAACCTACGGCATATTTCTTGTTTTGCACACTGCCTCAATCTGGTTGTACAGAATGCAGTTGGTGGCAGTATCCAAGATCTCGCAGAGAGGACAAAATCCATTGTCCAATATTTCAAATAAAGCAGCTTCGCATTAGAAAATTGCACGAGATGCCACTAAATTTCAATGAAAGCCACATAAAACTGAAGGAGGTTTTCGCACGAGGTGAAAAACTACATTTGACATGTTGAATCGTTTTTATTCCAACAAAGAGCCCATCATTTCGGTATTGGCTTTGTTGGGATATAAGAACACCTTGCATCCGGAGCATTGTACCCTTATGGAGTGTGCAATTAATATACTCCTGGTGTTCAATGAAGTTATGACTGAAATATCTTCAGAAAACACAGTTTCTTTATCCAAAAATATGTCCTTTCTAGAAAATAATGAGAAAGGTGAAATTGCACTTAGACAACAGTTCTCTGCCACATCAGGTAAAAAATTTATGGAAAGGATTGATGAAGGGTTTGGCAAAAAAAATTTGGGGGAATATAAGACAATGATTTGATGGCTCAGACGATTTTTCTTGACCCCAGGTTTAAAAAACAGGGCTTTGGTGATGAAAATAAGTTCTAGGGTAGCTATCATAGTTTTATGAAAATAATTAACCCTTACATTCGCCAAGAATCGTGAAAGCCAGAAACAGAATTGGCCCAGCCTAATGTGATATCATCTTCACCTGCGTGCTTGGTATGGGACGAATTGTATGCAACTATAACCCTGCCCCAAGGGACTCGAAAACTCTCAGGTGCAGAGATTGTGGAAATAGATAAATACTTGACAGAATTTTATGTTTCCAGAACAGAAGACCCTCGCATTTGGTAGGAAACAAAGAAATATGTTAACCCAAACTGCCACTTAAAAGGCTCTGCATACCAGCAACTTCTGTGCCATGTTAAAGGATTTTTTTTCTAAGGCAGGGCAAATTTGTGAAGCCAAATGAACTGGACTGACATAAAAAAAAAACTGAGCCAAATGTTGATTGTAAACAGCAATATTGATTTCTTGTAAGTTTTCAGAGTTATGTGCAAGTGAGCAGCAACTGTCGGTTAAAAATGAAACACTGATTTGATAACAATTTAAAAATAACAATTGCATAAATATTATATGTAAATAACTGTATGTTTAAATGTTTAATAGCGAATACCTTTTTTGTTAAATCATAGTTGTTTTATGCAACAGTATTGTGTCTGTACCTATGTTAAAAATTTTCTTCAGTAAGTGTTCGATCTGAATATGTCTTGTAGAGCAAAATATGTGAAATTATTGTTTGTTAATACAAGATATAAAATATTAAATTTACCATTGTAGAATTGGTAGCAATAAAGTATCTTTCTTTTAAGTTTTCTGAATACTAAAATAATTTCTATATTAGCTTTTAAATGTGATTATAAAATCATATTCACGTGTTTCTAAAACACTTTCTCATTATTTTTGTTTTGAAAAAATAATTTTTATACATTGAAAGTAAATTTTATATAGAGTTTGGAAAATTACTTTCTATACAAATAATAAAGAATGTTAAAAGACTTGTTGCGGTTGAAAAAGGTACAAAAATTCTTGTTATTCAGATTGTAAACAACACATAATTTTAGTAAAATTATATAACTAATTTTCAAAAGCTCCACTTATAATTTTAAGGGCCTTTTTCATAGTCAGATCTTAGTCCATGGATGATCCAGAGATCATCTTCCTCGGAGTTGGTCTGAAATTAGTCCGGACTAAGGATGGACTAACTATATCGTATTCATAAACCCCGAATAGAGTGGGGCTGATTTTAGTCAAAGGATCATTGAAGTACACTGTTGCCAGGTTTACTGCGCAAGCGCATTGCAGATCATCGTCTCAAATAAAACCTTTACTACGAAAGGAAAGTCTCATATGAGACGACACACACACGCTAAAATTAGCTTCAATCAATTCAAACAGATTTGTCCCTTTACATAATGACTAGATTTTCCATCAATTGCAACTTATTCGATATTTCATCAATGAATTAGTGTTTCCCAATATTTTAATTTGTTAAACCAAAAACCTCCTTTATGACTGTGTAGAGCAGTGAATACGGTTCTTGCTTTGTAAATGTGAACTGCAGGTTAGAATCTCACTTGTTTTTTTTAAATATGTGTATTATGACTTTTTGTTTCGACGGCATGTACATGTTAACCACATGCATTAATTCCTTAATCATCTTAACGCCTTTTGTATCGTAAATGATACATACCTGGTTCTTTGGGACAAACAGGACTACCGCTTGAATTGTAAACGTATATCTATTTTGCCAATCTCATTCTGCCTTTTGTGTGCAGGAGATCATGAAAAGGCAGACTGTCCTATCACAGAACACGACAACACAAAGTGGCAATGTACACTTTGCAAACAAACACGACATTCGGCTGCGTGGGAGCAGTGCGAAGTCATCAAAAAACACATACAGACATGACAACAATGGATGGCACCAAAACCTGCCAAACCACTACGACACACTCAACAGAAACNGGAGCAGTGCGAAGTCATTAAAAAACACATACAGACATGACAACAATGGATGGCACCAAAACCTGCCAAACCACTACGACACACTCAACAGAAACCTCAGGAGAAAACACAAACAAATGTTCAGTCACAGACTGAATTTCCAGTACTCAAAAATCCATACACAGAACAAGCACCTACACAACAGCAGACAGAAAAACCACAAAAACACAGGAAAAGAGTCAACAACACGACAGAAAATGCGACCATGTTTGCAGATATACATGAACTGGCCGCTTTTCTGCAAGAGACAAATTTTGTAGTTTTAATAGAACACTTTAGGCCTATAATTTCACAGGCGAAAACCATGAACACATTACAGGAGAAGCAGATGCTACTCCTTACAGCACTCGCCACTCTACCTCAATAAATACTTTAGGGCAACAACAAGACAATTAATTATTTAATTAATGCTAAAACAATACGTTTTTTACTAAATACAGCAACACATAAGTGATAGTAACACCTTATCATCTCGGAACTTCCTGATTGGACAGTGACGAGAAGCAACACACCAATGAACACACTTCTCTCTCGAAGCCACCTGATTGGTGTGCGACGAGGAGAGCCACACATCTATAAAAACGTAGGGTTTTGCTCATAATATTGCATTCGTTCGCAGACAACGAGACACAACACCTACACTTCTATATCATTTATTTATTATTTTATTTCAATTTAAATTAATTACCTATAATAACGCACTGACCTGTTAGTTTGTTGTAGGTCGGGAAGAAGACGACTTGGGAAAGGGGGGCCCTATTGGTACTGGGTTCAGAGACTGGTGCTAGGGGCCCCTCCAACTCTAATTACTTATAAGGGTTTTATTACTCCATTGTCACAAACTTGGAAAAACTATTCGTACCCTGATGGAGACCTGTATAGGACACATTGGGAGACTAGGGACTCACCGACACACTACATGCGAAATTAATTAGCGCACTTGCAAACAACATTTCTACATGCTAGACATACATCACGACACAACATTCACTCCAGCCGGGAGGCTGGAGGGGAGCTTCACTCCCCCGCCGAACACACGAAAACGTAATTGAACTTAAAATAGGCAACACCAAATAACTCGCCTAAATAAGGGCCCGGTGCCCAAAGCCCCACAGTACACTGCCCTGCCACCGACCCAATGATTTGAGAAAGTGTCAGGGTGATTTTGCTTCACAAACACCTAGTGAGTTATGGGAGTTTCAGCTTCCGGTCTCACAACACTAAATGCCATCCGGTGGCGTATGAGGGTTCGGCGGCGGCGGCCAATCTCAATGCACCCGAACTCTCTACCTGGGTATCAGCTACATTGTGGTTGTTATCTGTGTACTATTTTCTATGACTTAAACTGCCATATTGGTTGAAACAACAAATTTCAACTTTACTAAACTTCAAGCTTTCTCAGAATAATATTACAGGTAAGATATTACTCTGTGAAATTGTCTACCCCATATTTAGTATATTTTATGAATATTTATAATATTTTGATTATATTTTTTACTTCAAACTCTTGGAAAAAACCATAAATAATGTTTGTATCACGTATGATACACCAGGCCACAGTGGAATATGATTACTAGTTCTAAAAAAATTGTTGTATTATATAATTTCATTCATTACTTTGTCTTTAGTAAAATTTAGTAATATGTAAATTAAAAACTCTGTATTTTTATATGTGCAGATGGATCTAAGAAGTGGTGAACGACTTGAAATTCACTTTACTGCAATACCTGAAGACAGTGAGGACAGCCACCTTGAAAGCGATTCTGGCACAGAATATTTCTCACCTGAATCTGCATTATCTAGATGAAAGAGAGATATGTCCAGTAATTACAATAGATACATTGAATTATAACATTTTATATCACATGGAATGTTTTCTTACATATTTATTTATAACAGATGGTTCGGAGTCTTCAGACTCTGGAGAGGTGAAAGACACTGGTCCCTCACACCACTGTACATGGAGTACAGTTACTGGACCAAACACAGAAAAAAAACACTCCAACATGGCAAGGTAACCTTGAATACAACAATGATGACTGCCCAATCTATTATTACCGTCATTATTTTGATGAAAATGGTATATAAACATGGCAGAACAAAGTAATTTATAAGCAACACAACAAAATCCTAATAAACCATTAAACACAGACTCCAAAGAAATTGAATAATAAATGGGGATTTGTATATGCATTTCGATATATGGTCTGCTACGTTATATAATGTACTGGATATCAAATATGAGAATTGATAAAATAATAGGAATTATGTCTCGTGATGGGTGGGAGTTGCTGAAAACTAATTTACATTTCAACAATAAAATGAACATTTTGCCATCAAATGACCCTCGGCATGATCGCTTATTCAATGTTAGGCCTCTTATTGAAAGCATGAAAAATAAGTTTACTGAACATCCTTTGCCCCAAATGTTGTATGTAGATGAGCCTTTCAAAGGTAAGTCATTCCTAAAAAACCACACAAATGAGGCTACAAACATTTTGTACTGTGCGTTCTTCAGGGCTTGTTCACAATTTTAATTTCTACACAGACCAAATTTTACCAGCTTACCTGACTTAGGCCCAAGCTCCAATGTTGTGTTACACATGACAAAATGTTCCACTAAACCAAGTATTTCTGGTTTATTTTGAAAACTGGTTTTGCTTCCCTTCGATTATTGTCTTGTTTAGCAGATCTAGGTATTGGGGCTTTATTCGCCATCAGAATAGATCGATTTCCTCGTGTACAGTTTGAAACGGACAGTGTAATGAAAAAAAAGGGCATAGGATATTTCCAAGAAAAAAAAACTTATATCAATGGACATGAAATACGAGCCTTGAAGTGGTACGATAATCGAGTTGTGACTCTTGCATCTACTTTTGAAAGTGCCTGTCCTGTAGGAGAAGTAACACGTTACGACCGTAAAAAAACATAGGTTACTGTTTCCTGTCCAAGAATGGTACAAACGTACACCACTTTCATGGGAGGTGTGGATTTGTCAGATGGCCTGATTGCATATTATTGAATTTGTATCTCCAAAAAAGTATTACCACGGAATATTATTTTCAATTTGTTAACATGGAAATAGAAATTGTTTTGTTACTTTATCGTAAACACAGTGAAACAGAGAAAATCAGTAAGAAGGATCAAATGGATCTGTTAGAGTTCAGAAGTAATGTGGCAACCGCTCTGTGAACAGAAGGTAAATCAGTAGAGAAAAAACATGGGAGACCTTCAAGCACCAATAGTATTTACCAAAAGCATGCTAAGAAAATGCACAGAGGACCCACAACTCCAATTCCAGAATTTACGACCAGGAGAGACCAAACAGGTCACTGGCCGATTATGACAGAAGAAAATCGATGCTGTAAATATCCCGGCTGTCAGAAACTTACCAATGTAAAAGCACAAAATGCTCTTTCACTCGTGCTTTGCAAAAATTCGAAATTGTTCCACAGAATTTCATAGGTAAATAACTTCCCAGGAAAAAAAGTATACGATTTCATAAAACTGAGTTTGTATGTTATGAAAAACAATGTACCTAGTTGCAAAAAATTTAGCAGTGTAAAAATTGTGGTCAATTTGTGCTATGTAAATATCTAGAAACTGTACCTAAAACTGCATAGGTTGATATTTTCAAGGAAAGAGATGTTATTGTATGCTACTGTTATGTTCTTGTATTGCATAAAATAATAATGTAGCCATATTGCAAGAAGTTTGTCTTTCAAAAATAAAGAAAAAATTTGAACATATTGTTTATTGCAAAATACAGAAATTAAACTTAGAATCATAAGTAGGTAATTTTCAAGGATACAAATATTATGTTATAGCATTCTATAAAATTGCAATTTATGATAAATATTGTAATATGTTTACAAGTCAAATATTTCCCTCGTGGCCTGATATATCATATAGGATACAAACCCCTATTTTTAACTTGTAGTGTGAATTTGACTTATTGCACATGTGAGTATGTTCTTCAGGTTAAATAAACTGTAAAAAATCTAAGGAAATTTGTTTTAACGTGTTATAAATAAATTAGGCACTAAGAGGTAAATATTTTTTTTCCATAATTGCAAAAAAATTATCTTTGATTTTTTTTTACGTCTTACTCTCTATCCTGTATTGTAATACCACAGGATGGACGACGAGAAAAATATACTACGGTACTAATATTGGTATTATTCCATGTTAATTAGTTATATTTTCATAGCACACACCTATGCACAGCTAATAAGGGCCGATTTATTTTCTGACCCCAATACTGTCTTTACATTGAAGACAAATTTGAATTTTGGTGCTAAATACATTACAAAAATAAATTATGAAATAGTCCAAATGTTCTGACACAGACAAGATTCGAATGTGCGCCCCTGTGCACATCAACCCACAATGTTACCATATAGTTACCGATACACTTTTCTTGACTGAATACTTTTCACTGTATATTGTCATAATAAAATTTGTATTAAGAATCTTTTTGGAAGCATTAATATCACATATGGTTAGAATCTGTTTTCAAAGAAAGCATTTGACTGACACAGTAATATAAAGGCATTTCTGTAGCTTAACACTGATGTATTAAGGTTATTTTCCTTTAAAATATTATTCACGGAACATTTCATCTATTAAAACGGCATATTTTTCCTTACAGTTTGACAGAATCAGCGTTAAACGTATTTTTTGTGTTTCGTAAACTTTATCTAACTTCTACTTGCATTTAATATTAGCGAAACTGTCTTATTTTCAGTTCGCCATGTTGCTTTTTTATTTAAATATGTCGTTTGTCCTACCCTAAATCTGGACTAAAAGTTCGTCCATACCAAAGTAAGATGATCCTCGGACTAGCAATACTATGGCTCCCTGAATACAAACAATTTTGGTCGGAGGATGATCTTCCCTTAGTCCGGACTAAAAACGACTGTGAATAAGGCCCTAAATAATATTATGGAAATGTTAGAATATTTTACATAATTTAATTTAAACACAAGTTTGCTTCGACAAATTATTCGTAAGGTATGTGTGCATATAATATGTATATATAGTCATCCGACCTCGTCCATCGGCCAGCACAAGCCCATCATTGGTCACATGGCATGTGCATAAGGCGTAGGGCTGTGAAATGTGTGTGTATGTGCTAAGTGTGCCAAAGATAGGCTACAGCCGAAGAGTAGGATAAAGGCTCTTGTTAGGTCAAGGCTTTCATTTAGGGTTATATAAGTGTTTTGCTGTGCACTCCTGTGCACATCTTGTGGTAACCATGGCCTAGGCCACCAGCAAAGGGTTTTGTTATTGTGTAAGATCTCTTGTGTTTGTTTGCTGTGTACTCCTGTGCATGTTTTGTAATTTAGTGAATAAGCATTGCTGTATTAATTTTGCTGTGCACTCCTATGCACGTTCTTGTTCCTATAATGACCATCCTCGTGCTTCCTAGCCATGCACATGGTCCGATGGGGCCTGCACTTCCGGCGCAGGCGAGTGATCCCACTTCCAACAGCCATTTGGGAGTCTCTCGTTGGACCTAAAGCCGGACGGACCCATACTGCTAGGACTGCGAGAGCATCATATTTGCTTTCACCGATCAAGTAAGCCTGTTTAATAGTTTTAAAAACCTTTTTGTCTTGCCCCTGTAGCTGGCCTTGACCCTTCCATCGATTCGAAGGGCATGTAATTAAATATTTTTGCCTACGGGCTTTTGTATTTTATGTAATTGGGTGTAACAACAGGCTGGTTTAGGTGAGGTCTCGTGCAAGTGTTTTCTTTATGCTACTGTTTTAAATAATATACTGGTTAATTTGCTTTTGAGTTTGTGTAGCTCCTTGTGCAGTTAAATGTATTTTTACTCGGTAATAAATGCCACATCGCATGGGATCAAATGTGCATGTGATCACATTTATCTGCTAAGTTTAAGTAGACGTCCTTCCTGTACTTGCATCTGGTGTGCTTCATGGCCAACAAGGGATATTATGCAAGTCACGTGGCTACGCCGCGACCTGAGGTAGAGACTGTGCTCATCGCATGGCCATGTGCGAAATCATTGTCTGGTGTCCTGGGAACACTACAAATACATTACCACTTCCATCTGCTGCCTCACCAGTTAACGGCATAAAATAATATATATACACACTGGGTAATTCACCTATGCCTGCTGATTGAGAAGTTATGCCATCCCACCATGCTACAGCCCATGGCGCAAACATAGTACCCCGACAGCACTGCTAGGTCCAAGTTCGATTCCCAGTGTAGATGGTGATTTTTTTACAATCATTACAAGTGCTTAAACATGTAATAATGAATTTAATACAACATGAGTTGTTGCATGTAATATTAGCGAAACTGTCTTATTCCTCTTAAAAGCTTGACATGTAATTCATATAAATTTATGTTTTAATTTTTTATTGAAAATTCATTTATGACTTTTTAAATGATTAATGAAAAAGGGATTAGTATGCTTTATGTAACATTACGAGAACAAAATTATTATTTTTTGCTGAAGAAGAACTGCTTTACATTTGCTGTTTTTAATATAAGCCCTCAATAAAGCAGTGCCCATGAATATAAGATTTTTTATTATTTCATAATCATTATAACTAAAATATTATTCAATAATCATTTTAGTTTAGTGTGAATGGGAGTTAGGAATCTGTAAACAAGGTATGCATGTGTTGACTGCATTCAGTACTAAACATAACCAGATTCACATATGCTTCCGACCACGTGAGGTAAGTAAATACACCTCAGTAAAGGATAGGCACACATTTTGATCAGTACAGTCCCTGTGTTTACGACTGTAGTACTCTACACAGCAGGCTATCTCGCTAATCGAGCTAATGCAAACACGTGTGGTGCACTATCATGTGACTCTCTGGTAAGGCCAAAGTCCTGTCCACTAGTCATGTGTCACGATGCCATTACAGTCAACAGGGTGACTGAACTAACGTGCATACCAGTGGCGACAGCCGAGGAGAGACCTCGCGAAAATATATGGTTGCTGCCACCACTGTAATTATTTTCGTGGGTATTACCAAAACCAAAAATGCTAGGATAAAGGGCGTAGATATTTGTGAGCTATCAAAGTTAAGCCCTGAAGCGATTCTTCTAAGTATGTGAGATCGCGAGGGGTAACCACTCGGGACGTAATTGCCATGAGTGACAAGGCTACAAGAATGGAGCATTCACTGTCTTCTCCAATTAAATTAATAAAACTATAAGTTACCTCTTAAAGAAAGTTCTCTTAAGGGCGAGTAAACAAAAGCATTCTGGCATAATCTAAAGTGACATCTCTGGTTAATAACAAAATTCAACCTCAGATTACTCACTTCACTAGTTAATTTATGTATGCAGCCTCAAGATTAATGTTTTGTCCTCCACTTAGTTAACCATAACAATTATACGACACAAAAAAACTCCCATCTCTTGCCAAGATTCTATGAAAAATAATGTGCCAACATGAATTACACCTTAACGCAGGACAATGTCCTGCCCTTTTACACTATCCGCCATGCTGCACACTCAACTCCACTGCAGTAACACACTTGGTGTACCCGAGTGCCGACGCACTCGTGCAAGGAAAACTTGGTGCAGTGCTGTGCACATCTGAGCAGAGCAGTGTCATCATCCTCCCTCCTTGCGGCTTCCCCTACAGAGGGAGTGTTAGAAGATTTTGCGTAAAATTGCAGGGCGAAAATAAAGTAAAATTGAAACCAATTTAAAATATGAAGAGACAGATGATTGTGCAATGGAACCCCCTGCAAATTAAATTTAATTTTGTCTTCCTATTCATAAGTTTTGTATATTCATTTCCGTCGTCATCCTCATTTCAACCATCAGCCAAGTGTCAAGTGCAAGTGTTTTTGTTAAATAATACTGTTAAAATATTTTCAGATATTTTGCAAGTGTTCAGTGTCTGTTTATAATATATATTAGCATTATACAAGTAGATCCTGCATGCATTTGCTGCCATGCTGCAACTATGCCATTAGGGCGTGTCGATTTTTTTGATTTCCTTTTTCAAAAAATGAGGGGTGTCAAAAAGTTGTATTTTGGTTAGCGATTCACAAATATATTTACATGAACTGGCAATTACATTGTTTTGCTTGGTAAATAATTACTTCAATCTCGTGATATTTTCACGTTTCATGTAAAATTCGCAGCAAACTCTCTTCTCTCAAGAAGTGCCTTTTTATCATTATTTCTGTTTGTTCTTCTGCTCTAAGGTTAAGAATATACTTATATTATACTATGACATCTGAAAAATATTTTATGCCACTCGTAAAAGTGTTTAAACTAGCAATACTTATTTGCATCTGAGCGTCTTTTTATTAATTTTTATTAATATCATACAAATAGCGACATTTTCTTTTCTTTCTTTTTCCAGGCACGAATAGTTTCTTCCAATTACAAAATCTGAAAATTCGGAACCATGGCTAGTAAAAGGAAGACGAGATTGGCAACTTCCACTCACATGAGTAACTTCATTGGAACTGGTCGAGAAATGCTGCCTTCCGAACTCCCAACTCTGCGTGATGTTCTAAGATATGGGCTTCTGCTAAGAGAACGGAGTGTAGAGAATGTCACAAATTACCCAGCAGCGACTCTTGCAAAGGATATTTATCCAAAAGTGCTTGAACAGTGGGAGCGAGCAAACAGTTGTTTTGTGGTGCCAATTTTAAATTCAAGAGTCACAGTCCTGAAGAAGATAGAAGAAAACTGGGAAAAGGCCAAAAACATATCACTTGGCAGAGGAAAACTGGAAGTGAAAGAGGCTTTCATAGCAACATTAGACAAGCTCTTTGACATCCTAAATTGCAAGTGTGAGATTAAGCTATGTCCAGAATTTGAGGGTCTATTTCCAGGTGGTGCCGGCTGTAAAAATGAAGTGCACATCTCCTGCTCTTGTTCTAAGGATATGAAGATCTCTGTCAATGAACTAATGTTTATTAATAGTCAAAGAGAGAAGGTTGGATCTGTTGGACAGCATCAAATATGATTACCAGTTCTACCTGAGCACAGAAGACTAATTAAAAAGCAGAAGAGGCAAGAAGATGAATTAAGAAGAATTAATGAATATAAGTTGAAAAGGAAGGAAGAATTNGTCAAAGAACTAATGTTTATTAATAGTCAAAGAGAGAAGGTTGGATCTGTTGGACAGCATCAAATAGGATTACCAGATCTACCTGAGCACAGAAGACAAATTAAAAAGCAGAAGAGGCAAGAAGATGAATTAAGAAGAATTAATGAATATAAGTTGAAAAGGAAGGAAGAATTAACATTACAACCAGATTAAGTTCTTTCCTCTGACGAAGATGAAGAACCAACTGATGTTACAGATGAAGAATCTGATGATCCTTTGCAGATTCCAGGTAATGATTCTGATGTACCTTCTACTTCAAGTACAAGTCAAAATAATACATTACAANTTTGCAGATTCCAGGTAATGATTCTGATGTACCTTCTACTTCAAGTACAAGTCAAAATAATACATTACAATTGCGCGATGTTGCATTGCAAAGTATTAGGTATGGTGTCGGTCTACGTGCTACAGCTGCCATTACAACAGCTGCATTTTTGGATGCTGGATTAATTACTGAAGGAGACAGGAGACTTGTGGTTGATCACAATAAAGTAAAAAGGGCACAATAAAAAGTTATGAAAGCACTTGATGTAGAATTTCATGCTCGATGCAGGACAGGCAATATTGAATGTATCTTCTTTGATGGACGCCAAGATTTCACTAAAGTTCTGTTACAGGCAGATAACTCAAGTCATTAGTTTCCAAGTATTGTGAAAGAAGAGCATTACACTGTTTGCAGTGAGCCAGGTGGAAGGTATCTTTGCCATTTTACTCCAGAGAAAGACTTAACGAAAAGGAAACCTGCTGAAGTTATTGCTAACCATCTTGTGTTTTTTTTAAAGAAAAACAGCATTGATAAAAGTTTGCAGGCCATTGGTGGTGACTCAACGAATGTTAACACTGGTTGGGAAGGAGGGGTCATGCATTGGGTTGAGGCAAAGCTGAATCGTAAACTCATCTGGTTGGTTTGTGCTCTTCATACTAATGAGCTACCTTTGCGGCACTTGATCACCGAGTTGGATGGAAAAACTTTGTCTAACAACAAGTGGAGTGGTAAGATTGGCAACATGCTTGATGCTGCAACAGAACTTGAAATCAATCCCTCATTTGTCAGAATATCCTTTCCAGAGCCTTTGGTTCCATTGAGTGACACTGTTGTCAAAGATCTCTCTACAGATCAGGCTTATGGTTACAGGATAACTCAGGCCATAAGGACAGGTGTAGTTCCAATTGATCTGGCATTACTAGAAATTGGTCCTGTAAGCCACTCTCGGTGGTTAACAACTGCAAATAGGATTTGTCGCATATGGGTTTCAAAACATGGCCTTAAAGGCAACAACTTGAAGACGTTACAACTGCTTGTGGAATACATTGTTGGCGTTTACTATCCCTGCTGGTTTACAATTAAATTGAAATTCTCTTGGGTGGAAGGACCTCGCCACATTCTTTATCAATTGAAGCTCCTAAAATCTCAGAAGAAGGCAGTAGCAGATATTGTTTTGCCAACAATCCAACGTTCATCGTGGTTCGCATTTAGTGAAATGGTGCTTCAGACACTTTTATGCTCGGAGACCAAGAAGAAAGGAAAGCAGGGGTCCAGAAGATAACTGAATTAAGGAAGCAAGATGATGATACACCAGGAGANAGAAGAAAGGAAAGCAGGGGTCCAGAAGATAACTGAATTAAGGAAGCAAGATGATGATACACCAGGAGACCTATCTTTTCGGCCTAGGAAAACACCTGCAGTAAATCCAAATGCAACTTCCCTTTTGGAACTGATAGATTTGTCAGAAAAAGTATATGAACCTCCACTTACTTGTAAACTCAAAATATCAGAAATAAGAAAGTTTGTTGAAGAGCCAATGCAAGTTCCAAAGTGGCCATGTCATGGACAGTCCATAGAGAGGTGTGTGAAACAAGTAACAGAGGCTTCTGGCAAAGTGTATACTCATGAGAAACGAGAAGGATTCATTAGAGGCCAGGAAGCAAGCAGAAGAATGATGTCTAGGAATGAATCGAAGCAAGATTTGATAAATATTGTTGGTTGAAGATTTTTAGATTTTTTACAATGTGTTTTTAGTGTTTCATAATAAAGACAAAATACAAATAAAATTGTTTGAGCTCATTAAATTACTTTTTGAGCAAATTTTGTTGGAGTTAATATTAAGTTATCCCCTTTTTTCGGAAATTTCAATATAGATTATAATCAAGCGCAAATTTACCAAGGTAAATCTTTATGAATAATGAAAAATCTTTTAAATAAGGATATTACACATCAAAATGCACATTTTTGGACCCCCTCATTCATAAAAATCACGAATTTTTATTTTTGCCCTCCAAATTGACACGCCCTACTATGCCATGATTCAGTCTTCGTCCAGAGTCTCAAGGGGTACGCCGCGTCGCATGGTGCTCCGGGTGCGCATCAAGTTTTCACGCCAATCACTTAGTCATCCATAGTAGTAAATAGTGAACCAGAATCTTTCTTGTTTACATCACATGAAAACACCACCCCTTCTTACCCTGGAATAATATCGCCCGGGGAGCTTAATTTCCTCTTAAGTATTTGTTAGCACACGTTCGCATGTTTTTGCAGTGTGGCCTACCTAGCAGGCACATGGCCAGAATCTGTTTCGGTTTTCAATATGCAGTGATATAACTGTTATATGCAAGGTCAATTATACATCAGTTATCATACTACATGTTTTATTTCCGAGTACGGCTCTAGTGGCACATAGGGGGTGGTTCCCCCACAACCTGCATCAAAGTCTGTCTTTCAGCACCTTAATTCTGCACAGTTTTCATTTAAAGCATTTTATATTACAGTTTAAGGTGTGTGGGTCAGCCTAAATAGGCCACGATACACTGCATGTGCCAGGCACGATGGGAGCCTAACTGCTGCTTCATCCTGGGACCACTCATCTTTAATTTATCACAGAGGGAATGTGTACATCCAGACGGATGGCCCAGACTCGCCCCAATATCACCATCATCACCATTGAATCCACCTGACGATGGAGTCTGGCACCTAGTCGGGTCACACTTTCCAATAAGTATTTCCCCTCTTTGGCTCACCGTCCCGAAAACCCCAAATGCACTAGCCGCAGAAGCGTTAATTGTCGCCTTTCCATGGGACGTACCCTTCCCTCTTTTCCCTTCTTCATGAGAATTCGGCCCAGAAACTTCCATATTTTACCATTACTCCAGATTCTATTAAGAAATTTTTCATCATTTTCCCCCTGACTGCATTAAGATTGTGCCTTGGAAGCATCGCGAGCAATGTCGGAAGACGATCTGATGCCAACACAACACTAGAACAACGACGATTCTGAATCTCCCAGAAGAACATGGATAGGTACAATGTTCGTGACTCAGATACTTTTTTGCCATCTTCCAGACACTCGTAAATTAGAACACAGTCATTGAAATCGCCGTCGGAATTGTGTTAACATAAGGACCTTTCCTTACCCAATATTCTCAGGTTCATTTTTAGAACCTCGAAATTATTTTCATTGTGATGTATATGTACTTTGTCCCAATTTATCACCACTGCATAGTTGACCTTGTCCATGTGAACCTGAAATATGAATAATCACACTAGAAGAATTCTGATGGTAGGTTGCAGTTGAAGAAGAGCTGGAAAGATCAGTTTCCTGAACATTTAGAAATACTGGATATAAGAAGAACAAAGAGATGGAATGTTATGATCAACTGGAAGAAGTTGTGGAGTACTAAATGCGAAATAAATATAAATGGAATGCAAATCTCTTTCAACAACAGAAACGTTTTGGAAAAATAGCACCACTTTTGGTAAAGATCCAATCAAAAATAAATTATTATGATGGTATGATTGGACTGCATCCATTGCCGAACATGAGACTAAATAAAAATCGCACACACACAGAATTCAGCAAGACAAAAATCCAAAAATATTTTACATCACCACAGAAAGATAATTAGGAAAAGGTGTTTCCTTGTAAATAGAAAATAAATACATATATCATTAAAATTACAAAAAGATGGACAAACAACTTCCAAGTGTGGGCAATTTTTATTTAGGTTCATGGTCGGCAATGGACACAGCCCAATCATACCATCATAATAACATGAACTCACCATTGCCATTAAACTTCAAAGATAAAAATAAATTACATGTAAATTGTATATATTTAGAAGTTATTCCTTGGACAAACATTTAAGCAATAATTTCTGTTCATCTAAAATTGCTTACTAGAGTTGGCAATCTTCCTGTGTTGTACGGGGTTACTCAAATCTTGAAGTTATATAAACTCAAACTTTCAGAAGGGTAATTCTTATTTCAGAATAAATTGTGGAAGCTGCATTAATACTAAAAAAAAAAAATTTAGAAATTAATTTATTATTTTATATTAGATGGCTTGTGGTCTGGTGACATGTAATACACCTTTATTTTATATAGCATTGTGGCATAAAGTGATAGGGTCACAAATGAAATTTCGAGAGGTGTGTTACTTGATGGGAAAACTGCACACCAGTTCAGTGACTTGCGCCTAGAGGCTTCGATGGAATGTAATGTGCGTACATGAGTCGCCCTTAGCGCTTCTGTGCTTCTAGGTCTCGGACACACACAAAATGTCTCCAGCCAGGTGGTCACATTAAGTAATATTCTGTTATTGATAATGTTCGTTTTTAATAAATATTATTTACTACAATGTGGTTATGTTCCATTAATGTTATATATAATTTTTAACTACAAGCAATAGTTTTTCTGCTATGTCTATAGGTTTAAGAAATGTATGGTATTAGTGGTATTTAACAGTTTTAAAACCACAGCTTTTTTTTAATTGGGCTGCTTTTACCGATACGGGTGAGGCACCTAAGGCAGGCTATCTGAATAACACCACCAATTTCAGTGGTAGAAGAAAATGTTTCAGACAAAAGTTGCTTGGGTCCAAGGCACTAATAACTGATAGTGATAATTTCCCCGCGCATAGAAAGATAAAGAAGATACAAAGGTCAACTCTTTTAATCTAAATCGAATGATCATTATTATTAACACCTATAGACAGTTCATATGAAGATGTAATAAATACGATGACATTTGACAATAGCACCTTCCTGTAGCAACTGTAGCAGTTCTGTAGCAGGAATTTGTTTAAACAAGCACCAGCCTAAGACTATACTTCCTTTGTTATTGTATTATGATGTCGGGTGTTCAAATTGGTGACTTTGTGCATTGATACATGCTGTAAACCGATTCTGAGCAGACAATACCACACATTGAATTTCATGTGGACTTATCGCAGAACAAGATCGTGTTATATGGCCTTTCATGTCTTCGGGAGTTGTCGGTGGGTCTTTGTAGACCTGTTTCTGTACTGCTCCTCACAGAT
Organism: Clitarchus hookeri; assembly: GCA_002778355.1. Classification (NCBI taxonomy): domain Eukaryota; kingdom Metazoa; phylum Arthropoda; class Insecta; order Phasmatodea; family Phasmatidae; genus Clitarchus; species Clitarchus hookeri. Next base: position 1,325,211 of record NQII01000053.1, on the reverse strand, counting down.
AAAAGTCCATAGGTGTTAAGTCTGGGGAATGTGCAGGCCATTTCGTGTTTCCAGACCAACCTATCCAACGACCACCAAAAGTTCTGTTAGGAACAATTTATTACATCATCATATGCACTGTTCAGGTGTGTTAATAAAAAGTATCATTATAGTTAAAGTAACAAAGTCGACCCTCGTATCTTCTTGGCCCTATCACATATGGGGTAATTATCACTGTCAAGTTATTAACACCTAAGCAACTTTTGTCTGAAACATTTTCTTGTACCACTGAAAGTGGCTGTGTTTTTCAGGTGGCCAGCCTTAGGTGCCTCACCTGGTATATGGCCCTTTTTTTACCAGCATGTTCAAAACCATTAGTAAGGCATAAAATAATGTGAACTGAAATATTATGGATATATCAAGCCAAATATGTAACAAACTTTGTTTTCCTTCTACACCTACAGCAATCAACAATGGTGAAATTCAAGCGCAAAATGGCATGGAATCTGAGGTGTTTTATGCAATGAATTTTAACACCTGATGAAATAGATTAAATGCAATTTATCGTCGTTGTTTGAAGAAAAAAAACACAGCACATCTCTTTAAAGCTCATTTAAGGTTTATTCTAGTCAGGTAGGAAAGAAAACACGATATTTTATGGGAGAATTTGGCATGGGGAAAATTTCCGCCGCAATGTGTGCTGGTGTTTTAAATTAGTCATTTTTTAAGCTGGCAGTAAATGGAGAAATGATTTATATTTGTCTGTAAAAATGTGTGCTCTGCTCGAATTGTGATATATGTATAATTGCCCCAGCCAAAATTTTTTGTATTTGTAACTTTATTTCGTAACTATTATTTATGCCCTCCAGTGGTCTTTACAAGAGCAAACAGTAAAAATACAACTGTGTTTGTCATTAAAACTTCATAATCAATCTTATTTTAATGGGAAAATATTACGAAGTTAAGTGAGAAATAAATATAGCCATCATCAAAAGGAACTTTGTAATTTTCTCCTTTCCCCGAATGAAAGTGCACAGGTAAGCTCTAAAAATGTTTTGAACTATTCCACCATTTTTTTTCGATTCGTCATATTTAAATAAAGCGATTGTGTAAGCCAACGTTTTGCTAAAGTCAGTTCATGACAGAATATTAAACAACATGTGAACATAGTTCTTTATATTTCCACTCTCGTGGGAAGAACAAATGTTATTTTTACATAAGTTTTTAACAATACAAATATGGAGATTTTACACAATTATACTTATTTCATGAAAATTATAATTATCAAATTTTCTTATATATCAAATGTAAAGTTCCGGCACACATGCGACACCAGTGCTACTTGGTGACGAAAATGTTTAGTTGCCAATCATTGATCTTCCCAACCTGAGTATAATAAAACTTTGCCTGGTCTACTAATGCAGTCGTAGAGGAAGTCGGCATCACAGGTCGTAACACGAGTCTTAACTTCGTTCGCATAAGTTGCAGAAGACTAGTCCTAGTCTTATGGCTATGACTGCCATGACTAGCCAATCAGCACTGACGAGACCATTGATACTGTGATAATCTGAACGACACGCAAAAATACTGTCCTCGTGCCAGCTCTGTAACCCTGGCAGGTATGTGGCGTTGGCACGATAAGCCGGCCACGATGTGCGACTGTAGTATACTAAAGAAAAGCATGCACTCACCTCAAGGAAGCGGTGTTACTAATGGTGAACCCGGATTCTCTTGTTCACTGTCCGAACTCCACTCATGAGATCCACTGGAGGAATCAACCACTGTCGTCAAGACGAATAACTATAATGTCAATGACATCTGGCACACTACCATCATTTTCCCAGTTTTCAGGCTTTTGCTTCTGCAAATGTCCACAGTACCCTTCCCAGTTGGTCTTGGTTAGAGTATCTATCGCATTAAAAGTAACCTCCCATAGCTTCTGAAGAGACAAATCCCTGGACACATTTCCTTCACACATCACATGCTTAACCTTCGCCCAAGCCAGCTCAATAGTATTCAGGTCGCACATGTACAGGATAAGATGGACCACGTTATGTCCCAAAGAAGTTAGATGTGCATCGAATTTGTACTCTTTTTCCTTAGGTTTAGCCAATTCCACCACTTTATAAAGCACCTCTTTAAGCATCGACTCGTGGCATATAATTACTTCAGATATATCGCTTCCTATATACTTATTATATGTTTGTTGTTTGCAGGGTCATTTGTTTTAATTGAGTTTCGTTTGTCTTTTGTGCCAGTTGTTTAGTGTTTTTGTAGTCTTTCTTTGTATGCTATTTGTGCCAAGGACTCGATGCATTTCTTTGTTGATTATGCAATATTTAATTATTGTATTATTGTCATACATGGGCACAGTAGGCCTATATTTGTACTGTTCAACACCAGGACAGTTATTGTAATCTGCACTACTCTCTCTTGAAGTAGCAACAAAAACTGCTACTTTACGAGAGAATTGATGTACTGTTTAGCATTTCATGCTCTCATTTCTATAGCTTAGTCTTACAATAAAAGAGGTTTCAAATGATGTGTTAATCATGTTAACATATATTCTTTCACAGAGTATTGTGTAGGTGGTTTGTCTATATGTGCGCAATTATAAGGTGCATTATCTAACACAACTGCAGATGGTGGAGGGAGATTACGTGCAAGCTTGTCAGTAGTCTACTTAATAAAATTAATACTGGCTATCCTGGCTTTACAGACAAGGATTGCATTTTCGACAAATCCGTTAATACCCCCTGCATGAACTTCTATTAATCTATTGCCCGAATTCATGTTAACTTGTATGGCGAATACGTCGTCATTTTGCCAGCATTTACCAAAAGTCTAATTAATGTCTGTCCATGTTTCATCAAAGTACGTAGTTTGTTTCCCACTTTGTCTGTGCTGTTTCATTGCAACTAGACAATCCTGGCGCCATGATATGATTTAAGGTCTCTCATTCAGTATCTTTCTGCGGCTTTGGGTCGTTTTCCCACCGAAAACCAAGTTGTTTTACTATCTTTCGCAACGAAGCATGTGACCATGGAAAATTTATTTTATCCTTTATCACAGTCAGTAATTTTAAAATGATGGGGACACTTTTTTCATTAACACATAACTCCAGAATCATCCGCCGAATTATGCATCTATCAAGTCATCGACATTTAAGTCAGTGTGTTACGGCCTAGATTTCCGTCGTTTACCTGGCGTTGAAAAGGTATACCGCCCTCACTGCTGTTATCCAGTTATTTTTTGTTCCTCCATATCTTTTTAATGAATGTCTCCGACACACTACGTAGTATGCAGCGCTTTCTGTGGCCTGGTTTTCTGTGAATTCGTAACTTTTTTGTTTACCTTCTTCAAAACACTTTTCAATTATATGACTTTTGATTCTACGAATCTCAAAATACACTACTGCGTTTCGCTTCCGGACTGACATAGCAGTCCCAGTAACATGGTACAAGACACATCGGTTATAAATGCATTACTGCAGATAGTACATGCATCACCAACCTTCCCACTCCCTGCGATAACTCACAGGCCTTACTTCCCCTTTTGTTCATACCCCGCATCCACAGAGGTGGCGAACGAACTGTAAATTGTTATAAATAAACATGGTAATTATCGTATTCTCATGACTTCGAATTCTTTCACAATACATATTCTTTGGCGGCAGTAAATGGATAAACTATATTTATTTGTGTAATTTTAAAGAAAATTTAGGGGAGAGTCGGGTAGCCCCAGCCGTTGGGTATCCCCGGCCAGTTTTAGTTTCAAACAATCCCGCACACATAGATAAACAAATAACACACCACAACGACAGCAGCACCATTTAGCCATATAATCAAATCAACCGGGATGCCACCGCCGAGCGAACAACACATTACAATCGTTCATTTACCTGTGTCTATATTGTAATGTGCGCCGTTTACATTTTGAACACAGTTATTGTTTATAAAATGTAAGTACTTCACAATGATTTATTGATTATCCTTTAAAATATTGATTCAAGTGTATAAGTTAGGTTAATAATTTAGGTTATCTTTATTGACATCGATGATATTAAATAAAAACATGGAATGTGGCAGTCGGATATCACCGGACACGATGTTGTCGGGTAACCCCGGACATTTTTGGATGGAGAAATGTTAAGTTATTTTAATGTAATCTTAAAGCAAGTGTGTGAAATGTTGTTGTATTTTGCAGAATCACTTCAAAATTGCCAAAAGTCAAGGGAAGAATCACACACAGAGGAAATTGGGATGAAAATAAAATGAAACAGGCTATGCTATCTGTCCAGGAAAAAACGACATCTGTGAGAGAAGCAACTTAAAGATATAAGGTGCCTAGAGCAAATGAAATGCTCAAACAGTTGAGCCCTTTTCCTGATGCTTCTAAGAAATGTCTTGCAGTGCATTCCCGAAAAGCACAAAAGAGTGAGATTCTGACATCTTCGCCGTTCAAAACGCGCTGGCAGAGAAAAAGGCTGCAACCAATAAAAACGAGGCAGCAGTTAATAAAATGAAAACAAAGAAGAGCATTCAAAGTTTGGTTCAGAAACAAATAGACAAGGATACAGAATGCATCATTTGCGGAGAAACGTTCCAAGAAGACTGGATCCAGTGTCATAAATGCGAAGACTGGATGCACGAAGAGTGTGTGGACATTGACCCTTCGGAGGAATACTACTTTTGTGACGTATGTAAGGCCAAAAAACGGTTTGGTCATCATTAAATCTATGTCCGGGGCTACCCTCCAAAAATGTATCCACTGAAAACTGAAGCCTGATTTCAAGACTTGATATAAGCTAAGATAATGAACCTATCAGATTGTTTCTTAATTGTAATTATGAGAGTTATGTTGTATTTCCATTCTAGTAAAAAAATTAAGTTTTAATTCTGTTGATTTTCAAAATGCCATGAGTTTTATTTATGTGGCTGGGGCTACCCACCTCTCCCCTAATACGTGCCTTAGTAAAATGCTTCTGCTAAGTCCATAGAAAGATATTATACACACATATTATTTAACAAAATATTGTACACATGTAAAATAAGGCTTTGTCTTCGCCTTCTCTAAACACTGATTAGTCTCTCATTTGGTCACAGGGTACAAATTGTTTGAATGCACAGCCAACAGAATGCTCACCATTTGTCAGCTTCTCGTCTCGCTACCAATACTACTAATAGTTTCCCTACGATCCCAGCTTTCAGCGTATTATTTATTTACAGATATGTTATTTGGTTAATGTGTATAGTTCATAAATATTATTATTTTAGAAAGTATAAAGGAGAAACATTGTTCTAATAGTGAAAACTGTTTTATGTTTTGGTTGTGTTATAGTATTATAGTTTACCCCAATAAAAATAGTTTAGAAAAGTTGTCAAATATTTTTTATTCTTTCAAAGCAATAATTCATTAAATTCACGAAAATTTCAGTTAAAAATTATTATCATCAGGCAATTCCTTTTCATTCCACAAGCCAAAGAGTAAACAGGCTATTGTTAACATTGTAGAAAAGAATTTTTCATCATGTTATGTGTTGTCACACAGTGTAATACAATGTTTTCCCAGATGGTATATGCGAAGTTCCCTTCCAATCAAGGCCCCTGGCGTCTGCCGGGTCCATCTTTATGTTAATTCGACACTGTATACGGGCACCACGTTTTTTACGAGATATCAAAAACATACTCGAGACATACCTAGACAATAGCTGTGTAACAATTACATTAATGTACCTGAAAGCTCTATTGTGTCTTTCACTTACGACTTCAAAATTTACACAACTCACTAAATAATATTCTCACCTGAAGGGTGTGGCAGCTAGAAAGAATAAACTATTTTATGTCGCATGCATCACATTTTATTCATAAATTTATTTATAACACAATACACTGAACACTTTTATTACTTAAGGAAATCACTCAATTAATTAAACAGATGCTCACCTGGCTACTGGGCTCTTCTTTAATTACACACACAGTCAACTAGGAGCACTAGAAATTATGCAAACCTGGTGGTGCCAGGATACCTGCAAATTGCCCTTCTTTGAATTCTCTTCCCAACTTTGCAGAATTCATTAAAAATACTGAACAATAATTGGACTCTTGTAACTTTATATACACAGCTGTGTGGTCAGGGGTTGAAATGTCAGATAACTGGCAGTAGCCAGCCATTTTCAGCCCAGGTCACTGTGTGTTCCAATGAGACAGTGTAGACTGTGCAGATTTAAGTGACAATACCTATTGGGAGGTAGGCACATCACGAAAACTTAGGTATCCCTACCTTCCATCACTGTCTGCAGGCCGTAAACAGATGGAATGGCGACAAACTCGTATCAGTGAAATGTTGCATAATGTATTAACTTTACCTGAGCGGTCGGGGATAATAATGCGGATGTCATCCAGCGACTATGTCAAGAAAAGTCGGAATATTACACAATATTCCTATTTCTAATAGAATGGGCGCCAGCTCACTGGGTGAGCACGAAGTCACCGTTCTCAGGATCGTGGGACGAACGATCGTGTGGCTGTATCCCCTGACACACACGGTACACGTTTACAAGAAAATGTAATATATAGCTGGGGTATTCAGGCTCCCCAGAATGCCTTAATATTACTTTTTTGCCTTATAAACAAAGGATGCCTCATTAAGAAGTCGATGACTACCTGGATAGGGCCAGGGCCTGAGATACAACACAAAAATGAGAACTCGCAAGTTTTCGTTAACTCAAGTAAATTGTATTGCCGAATATTATACACAGTTACATGTATGCAATGCCAGTTAAAGCGGACCTGACTCACAACGCCTGCCAGCGGCCATTACTATACAATACGGCCAAGAATGGCACAAAAACTTATAAGAGTAATTAAACCTCCGGGGTCGGTACATTGAGCTGACAGAGAGGTGCTGCGAACGCGGGGAAGTATGTTGATAAATTAAATAAAAGTTCTTGTAAATTATGTTGATATATTGCAGTTAAGTGTTCAGAACAAAGTATGAGAGTCCCCGCGACGCGACACACGTGAAGCACCTAAGACCCGTGGAATCAGACTGCCGGAGATGACGCGAGTCAGCGACGTCCTTGCAGAAAACTCGCTAAACTCCGCGAGGTAATTTAATTAACTGACCTCATTAACATAGGACTAACATATACACATTTAACACTGAAATGTATTGGGTGAGTTTTGTTAATTCTGTAGAGAGTTAAGAGTTCTTAATTAAGCTCTAATTTAAATACAAAACATGATTATGTAATGCCTTGCAGAGCACGTGGGAAATTAAGGTATGTTAAATTTTGGGGCACTCTACCAACGGAACGGTCAGGTTGAAAAAAATACTAATTATTCCTCACGTCATTAATTGGCTTGATTAGACACACAATTTCACTCGGAAAATTATATATAACACTTAAAATACCCTAGCCTTGCTGCTCTACACCTCATTAAATATGCACATGGTGTGCATTTATTCTGCGATTACTTCGCAATCACCTAAGGGCGAATTTCACGAACATTTGCCTGTGGGCGATAAATTCTAGGGCTATTTACTACACATTCTAAAACTTCATTCCTATCCTAATAACACAGATCTCTCTAGGGACACCACAGGCACTCGGTGAACGACGCGGACACGCATCAGGACATACGACGTGTGTGTTCCACAGGCCACATTGGTGCAGCGACTGTGGGCCGATGATGTGATGACAGTGACCGTGCCAAACTACGCAGGAGTGATCCATGTGAGTATATAAGATGCATCATAAACATCATACTCGTGTTTAGGCAAGATTTACTGTCTGTTTTATGTCAAAATGCTGATTCCAAATTCACAGAATAGGTCCAATTGTAAATATAAAACTATATATTCTTTCACTGTACTTCACAAAACTTTTAACAAATCTTTAAACACAGCTCTGATGTTGCTTGTAAATCATAAACCCTTTTTGTAAATATCTCAGATATGTTCCAGATATATACAAATGCCCACCAACAGAAATACTACCCTAGTATGCTTCTAAAACATTTTGCTGCAACATTTCAGAAATTTGTTTAATATAACATTCCACAAATATTCCAAGGTTATGTTTCTAAAACATAAATCTACAATTATTCTAAAACTTGCTCAATAAAACTTTCCAAGTCATATTCATTGGTTATGTTTCTGAAATGTTGTAGATCTAACATTTCTAAAACTTAAATTAATATTCCCGAAGACAGTGACATGTGTCCTTCAGCTACTGCTTCAAGTAAAGTATGCATTATCATATTTCATTACATTTAAAAAATGTTGGCTCAGAATCTTTCGATGTTTCATACACGCAGATAAACATATTATAGTAGTACATATTGTATAATAATTTTTTTCTCATTTAAATATATTATAATAAAATGTCTCAAATAAAAATTAACATATGTTGCGATACCTACTTTACTTCTGGCATGGAAGATATTTCTTAGTAAATAAGTAAATATGTATTCAAAGTATAATTTCACTGGAATTTTGTAGCTCTTTCAAGAATTAAAAAAATTGGGGAAACTATATATGCACTTCTGGATGTTACAGCATTAACAATGTTTATAAATTTAACGACCAAAAATTCTACAAACAGGAAATAAAAATTTTACTAAACTTACTGCATTTATTACTACAATATACTAAACACATTTTGTGGGCTACTCATTACATGGTTAACTTTGTTAACTACACCATTACAAGTTTTTAGTACAATTATCTTAAACCACAAATAATCACATTAAATTCAAACGGGTTTTATTAGTTTTAAAATAGAAAGTTAAATTCCTATTGAGGTTGGTCAACAGCACCATTGTACAACAACTGTCAAATTGTTTTCAACAACTGCAGTTGACTGCAATTTCCTAAAACACACATGCACCATAAACATATAAATAATATGGTATTTACCAATGAATTCCAATAATGTAAATAATGAGCAGAAAATAAAACCAAATAAAATTCATACACAAATAAAATCACAATAATTTACCTCTAAGAACAAATAGAAATTGTTAACCATATCAGAAATACAAAGGAAAGGGCTACTCAACAGAACTGTACTACAAAACTGAACAACGTTAAAAATAACCACAAATGGCCATAAAAAATGTGAATTAATAAAAATATGCATTATTCTGCTTGCATAGTGATTTACCTTCTTCGTGCATTTTTTTATGCTTTATCACTGAGACTCAATACAAAGCAGGTAAAAATGTGTGAAGCAGGTAAAAATGTGCGAACAAGGTAAAAATGTGTGAAGTAGGGAAAGTGTGTGAGGCAGGTATAAATGTATGAAGGAGGTAAAAATGTTTGAAGCAAGTAAAATTGTGTGAAGTAGGTAAAACTGTGTGAACAGGTAAGAATGTGTGAAGCAGGTAAAATCATATGAAGCAGGTAAAAACATATGAAGCAGATGCACCAGTACGTACCTCCACGCTCACTATTTCTCGCACTCTGGGAAACAGAGTGGTGCAGATTTTGCATGAATTTACATTTCTGGATACAATTTGGGGCATATTAAATAGGCACATTATTTGTGCTTTTCTACAATTGCTGTTATGTTATTTTTCTAATTGGTATTACTTTTACTCATCAATGTCCCTGGGTTTCAAAGCCCTCCCCACAGTTGGGAGGAGCACTTACACTGCATGTCACTTGTTCTTGAGAGGTTGGCCATCAACAGCCTCATGTGTGCAACTTCAAATGCCACCTTGGAAAGGGCAGCATCAACTTCCTGGGACATAATGTCGACGAGCCAAAAACAAATCCAACCCCGAACAACTGTGGCTGATTGACGAGTACCCACCACAACGTATGTGCAAGCAACTCTGGAAGTTCTTTGTTCTTTGGGCTAATAAACTGGCTCTGGAAGCACATCCAGGATGTTGCCATCATCACCGCACCACTCACTGACCTGCTGTCAACCTAGCAGCAGTTTCAATGGGATGGCCCCACCGACGATGCCTTCCAGCAAATCATGTCGCACTTCCGAGTGTGCCCGACCTTGGCGAGGTAAGATGCCACAAAAAAACCTCTAACTGCAGACCGATGCCAGCCAAGGAGGACTCGTTGCAGTGCTCTACCAGTGCAATGACAATAGCGAAACGTCACAACATCGACTTCGATATTGCCAATTTCGGACCACCTGAGCGGAGGTACGTCAACAAATGAGAATGCTTAGCCGTGGTATGGTGCATCAAGAAATACTGGGCATACTTGGAGTATCAGCTCTTCATGTTTCGCAGCAATAAATGCTGCTTAGTCTGTCTCCACACCATGCGCGAAGCACGCAGCAAGCTGACCCGGTGGGCATTGCTTCTTCAAGCTTACGACTTCGTCGTGGAGCATGTCCTAGACAGCGAAAACCAACTAGCAGACGCACTGTCAAGGACACCATACGCCGATGTCGTGATGCAAGACGATGCAGAGTAAGACGAGATATTGCCACCAACACCACAGGAACCACTGAGTGAGGTAAGCCTTCACCAGATCAACACCACTAACAATGACCTCACTGTACATGATCTATACCATGGCATGTTGCAACCGCAGCTAGAGTGTGCACTCACTTGTGAAAAGAAAGACAGTTGCGCCTAGCAGGCTGCCGAGTGTTGGCGAGTAACAGATGTATGTTTAGAAACATGTTCACCCAGTAACCATGATGTGTGGAGTCTGTTTGTTCCCCCCAGTGTTAGAAAGCAGGTACTGAGACATACGCACGATAGCAACATAGCATGACACCCGAGGATGGAGCAAACAATTCGCAATGTTTGTAAATATTGCTTTTAGCAAGGACTAACCAGGCATGCATGGAGGTATGTGCAACAGAGAGTTAAGTGTAACCAATTCAAATCACGGCAAGCTGAAGGGGTACCACAACAGCAGCCTCGACTGCCCACTAAGCCCTTCGAGACAGTGTCCCTCGACCTAATGGGGCCCTACCCCAGGTCTTCAGGGAAGAAGCGATTCATCGTGGTGGTCACTGATAACTTCTCCAGGTGGGTCGCGGCATATCCTGTCAGTAGCACACGAGCCACGAGTGTTTCCAAGGTCCTGCAGACAAACTTATTATCCAGGGTGGGGGGAGATATCCGCAGAACCAACTTACTGATAATGGCACAGAATTCACCAGCAGGAAGTGGCGAGAATTATGTACACAATGGTGAGTGCGACACCTGAAGATGGCAATCTACCATCCATGTGCCAACCCCAAGGAACACCGCAACCAGGAACTCAAGACCCTGTCGCAGCTCTTATGGGCGACCAGCACACCACCTGGGCCGACCATCTGCCCGCCGCCCTCTTCGCCATTCGTCGGTGCGTCAATGCCACCACCAGCAAGTAACCTGCCAACGTCCTTCTGGACCACTACCTCACCCTGCCTGGTGAGTTTGACTGCCCTCGGGCAGATGAAAGTGGTTACCCAGTCAGCAGTGACGCCCGTCATGAAAGGTGTCCGAATGAGCACAAAGAGATACATACTAACCAGTGCGGCTACATCGCGCTGTGGCTGCCGACCACAACGCGACTACCACATCAAATACGACCCGGTGAGAACATCTACGAATGTGCGCACCCGCAGTCCGCAGAGACTTCTGTGCTAGCTTTGAGGTGAAATGGAGCAGACCGCAATTGATCGCACGAGCAATCTGACAAACCACATACCTGGTAGTGCTCGGCAGAAACACTGTCAAGGTGCACCAGGATGACCTGTGTCTAACGCCAGGTGACGTCGATGACGATGCCGCTCCATGTGCCCTATGATGATGACCCCGATATCGAGGTCCACCGACCATGCACACAGGAGGAAGGTGCATCAGAATCTCCCTCGCAGGGGCATATAAAAGGGCCTACAAGCCCAATATCCAGGCACCCTTCAGAGATCGTCGAGGTGAGAACCCCATCATCACAGATGGCATGGCACCACCTGGCATCGCCAGGTCAATGCCCACATAAATGTCCCACTTTAATGCCATCCCAGGCATATTACCAGTATAAGGAAGAGGAAGCAGCCTTAACAGCCTACCTGCCACCGGATGCCTAGCATTGTGGTGTTCACCTCGATGGAGGCCTCCATCCTCCTCACCAAGTCCTCTACAGGTGCAACCAGGGACCTCCTGCTGCACTGTCGATGGCATCAGGATGGCTTCCCGAGGAGTCCACCACTGGTGAGGGGGTGATGCACCGGGGCAACGCCACAGTAGGAACACCGCAACCAGCCGAGGGGTCACCAAAAGGTGATCAACCGCACTTGGTGACTGTCCTTCCGGGTCACTACCGATGGCACTGGGATCGGCAGAGCAGCAGCAGTAATAGCAGGAGCAGTTACAGCGGCAGCGAGAGCAGCGAGGCACTCAGCTTGCCTCCCCATGCCACTCATGCCAGGGACATTTGCATATGCAGGCATGCCTTACCTGTGGTGATGCCACAGTGTCCCACACCACAGCAGGCCGCCCACATCAACACCAGCATCAGCCATCCTAGCACCATTCGGGCCACCAAAGGGCCCCATACACCTTGCAGCCACGACATCGTGGGACCACAGCATATCCCTGTCGCACATGAAAACATGTGGCCCACAAACGGTCTCAGCAGGAAGGGGCATTTGACACAGGGCGGGGTCCTGCCCTCCAGACCGTTTGCCACGCTGTACATCCACTGCATCAACCACACTAGTGTAGCTGCAGTGCACTGCGAATGCAGACACAAGTGCCGTGCATGTGTGTAAAGTGCAGAGCAGTGCAGCACAACTGCATACCCCTCCTTCTGCCATGGGCGAGCAAGGTGGCATAATGGCAGATGCAGAATACATAATTTGTAGAGCAATTTCAAAGCAGGTATTTTAAAGTACAGAAAGACACACTAAGAGTGTAATTGTTTAGAGATGCCCCTACTAGAATTTCAGGATTTTTCTTTGGTAATCTCAAATTCACATATTTTTCTCCTAAGTTGTTTCGCCCCCTTTTCATGTCATCCAAGTAGAGATTGTAACTGTTTTTATTTGTGTATTTATTTGTAAATTTTTCATGCAAGTGTTTATGTCTTTTAATCGTTGTTAGTTACAGCAGAAAGTAGTGCAGGTGAGCCACATACCACCATAGTTCGTGCTGTGCGTGCTTGCCAGATTCACTCGCAATCAAGCATCTCAAAGGTTCGGCACATGCCTCGTCGTGCTCAGGGTGCCTTCATGTTTTCGCGCCAATAACCTTTAGCAGCAATAGTCTAATGTAACATACCAGAACCTGTTCCTTCTGCACCCAGAGATGACAACCCTTCTTCCCTGCCAATAGCATCGTCCGGGAAAGCTTAATGCACCGATAATTCCCTCTTACGTAAAATTGTGTATTTTTCGCAGTTTTGCCTATCTGGCAGGCTGCATACCAGAGTCCATATTAAGTGCTAACCTAGAGGGATGTAAGTGTTACTGTGCAAGAGTAATTACATGCAAGTTTTCAGGCTTCGTGTCATTGATTTCAAGAACTGCATTCGGGCATTTGAAGGTACGGGTCCCGTATAACCTGCCTTCACCCAGTTTCATGTAAATTACTTTACAGCCAGTATTCTCACCTCAGAGCCTTTCCAGTTTAAGGTGTGTGGATCAGCCTGAATATGCCCACAGTGTTTTCCATGTAAGTATCAGGAGCGAGATCTTCCAACATTTCACAAAGAGACAGTGTACATATGGGCGAACAGCCTGTCGTGCCTTGAGATCATCACAAGCAGCAACAATTGTCACCGCCGGCCAACTGTGTCTGACAACTAGTCGGGTATCCAAATCCATAAACCACATAACTTCGTTTTTCACGGCCCCTCAAAACTTCCCTTAACCCAACACCACCCAGCCGACAAGCACTACAAGGGTAGATGGAGTGTAATGGTGCTTGTAAACATCTGCTCATTCAGTACATTCCTGGTTCAAGGGCAGCTAAAGCCTAATGGTGGATATGGGGTTATGTGTGTCTACAATTTGTACACCCTCGCCAGACATGGGGAAACCACATGGTTGACGTGGACAGTAAAGTTCGCATGTGCAGCGACAATAATAGGTGTGCGAAAGCTACCTTTCTTCTCTCACTATAATGTAATGCATGTGCAGCGACAATAACAGGCAGGGGAAAACTTCCTTTCTTCTCTCCCTATAATACTAATTTAATTTGCGATAATATAAATTTCGTTACATTTATTGAGAATCAGCTAGTTTAAGAATTCAGATGGTTTGCAAATTTTCTTATTGACTTTGGAACTGAATTAATATTTTTAGTAAATAGTCAAGTTTTCTAGATAAAAGTAACTTTCTGCAAGCCGATACATGTTTATAACAAAATGTGTTTACAGTTATGGAATATCTGAATAATTCAAGTTACAATGAAAAATGTTACACACTGCTGTCTGTTATAGTTATGTATTAGTTGTACTTAAACTAAAGTATATTTAATATTTGTTATAACACACATTTTTCCGGTTTACATTAGTAACCAGTTTTATTAGAATTCTTACATGTCGTGCTGGGATTTGTAGAGTAACATAAATAAGTTGGTGATATATTAATGTGTGTGGTGTAGCAGCAGGTGGAAGGGCATGGCTACCCTGCCAGTGCATGTCGTGGGGTCAGACAGTGCAGGAAGCTCGCAGAGTCCACACTGGAGAGGATAGGTCGTGAACATCATCCCAGGGGATGCCTATGGATTCATGATAGTTAATGATAGAAGATACTTTTAAAACTAGCTTTTATTAGTCAACCAACTTCTAGTCTACAAGGGTAAGTGTGCACCGAATATGTTTTGAGAGTGTATATGGCAGAGGGTAGTCAACCTAAACCAGCGTATGTTAATGGTAAATGGCTATGTATCAGGTGTAGGTAGGGATTTGAGAGATGGTTCATAATTAAATTTTATTTGATTGGTAAATGGAAGGTCTCTTATTTGTAATTTGGAGAAGGTATAAAATGTGTGAACTTCAGAAATACAAGGAAACATAGTAGACAATTTGAGGACATGTGTTAAGAATGATTTAGATAAGGTGGAGGAACTATTGCATTAGGAGGCAACAAACAAGATAAATTTTATGAGGTATATTTGTGGGGAGAACTATGAGTCTTATAAGTAGCTTAGAGAGACCTACTATATTTTATGTGCATTTTGGATTGTAAGAGCCATGTTGATGTTAAGTAAGGAAGTTATTTCTGTCAATAATATATTAGCTAAATTGTTTGGGAGATAACTATATATTTGTTTGTGAAAGAGATGATCTTGGATGTTAGTAGTGGTGTGAACAGTGTTGTCTTTTTTGATTAAGGAGAGGAGCTATGAAAAAATTTAGTCGAGTTTTAACTGAAGTAATGTTTTTAAGGCAGAAATATTTTTGCAGAATTGTTAAGGAAAATAGGAAGTAATAGTGAGTTTGGTCTGCCGATTGTATTGAGTGATCTGTGATTGGGAGATGTTAAGGGTGTTTAAGATAGATTGTATGTGAAGTTGGGAGACGATGATTTAATAGTAGAGAAGAATTATTCGAGCTTTTATTGAGAATTGTGGGATAGAAGTTTGTTTAACTTTATGTGGATACAGACGAATTATAATTTTAAGTTAGTAGGATTTAAATGGTTTCGTTAGATTGAAATATTTTACAAGGTTTGTAGAGTTTATAAAGAAGCACTAGTTTAAGATATATATTGTCTTCATTGATACCACACGAACTATTGCTCATGGATTTTAGTTTGGAATTGACCGATGACATTAGCTAACTTTTATTGCATAATTGTTGTCCCGATTCAAGTGATTAATCGAGGTAGTTATAGAGCTGCGTGGCTACGCAGAAAGTTGCAAGAGCATTTGGCTAGTTGGAATGAATTGTTGGGTAGTAAACAGCTGAATTTAATATGCTAGAGGTTGTAAATTGTAATGTTAACATAATCATGGAAAGCAATTTAGAGTCAATTGTGGAAGGGAATTGCTTGTTCTAAGGAACTGAAATAAGAATATTTCTTTAAGTAAATATCCTGGATAGAATAACCTGTAAGAAAAGTGTTGGTTCAAAACGGAGTTATCTGGTCCAAGTGATGAATGTTTCCTTGTAAGGTTATAAGATTAATAATATGTAGTGTGGGTCCCTTTAAACAGTTGACTATTATGTAATAAAATTGGTTGCTATATAATTAATCATTTTGTGAGATAATCGTTACAAAAACTAATCGTTTATTTCAAATTGAGGTGGAATTCGATCATTACATTACTTAAAATGTAATGTTCGAATTACACCTAGTAATTTCATAGTACCCACTTGCTTACTAGAGAGCATTTCTTTAATTACAGAAATTATGATTTTATGAAACTTAAAGGGCCATATGCAGAGATCTTCCTTTTTCACGAAGGCAACAATAAATCAAATAGGAAGCCTTGATAACAAGACAAAAATCTCCCTTAATCGATCCTTGTTGAAGGCATACTTTATTTAAAGGAAAGGAAGTGGTTAGAAATAGGCAACCAAATGTGTGCCCTATAGCTTCCTTAAAGGATAGAGCCGACGACCTTTCGAAAAAAACTACCACTTAATGAGGTGTAATGTTCAATTAAAAAGCAATTGTGCTACTTGTAAACGATAAACATTTATTGTAATTACCATGTGGAAATGATTTCACTGTGCATTTTAACCTCTGAAATATTAATGTGCTAATCGTTTACACTGAAGAGCCAAAAAAACTGGTACACCTGCCTAATATCGTGTAGGGCTCCCGCGAACACGCAAAAGTGCCGCAAGACGACGTGGCATGGACTCGACTAATGTCAGTAGGTATGCAGGAGGCAATTCACATCATAAATCCTGCAGGGCAGTCCACAAATCCATAGGAGTGCGAGGCGGTGGAGATCTCTTCTGAACAGCACATTGCAAGGCATCCCAGATATGCTCAATAATGTTCATGTCTGGTGATTTAGGTGGCCAATGGAAGTGACTAAAGTCAGAATAGTGTTCCTGGAGCCACTCGGTAGCAACTCTCGACGTGTGGGGTTTCGCATTGTCCTGCTGGAATTGTCCATGTCCGTCGGAATGCACAATGGACATGAATGGGTGCAGGTGATCGGACAGGATGCTTACGTATATGTCACCTGTGATAGTCGTATCTAGACGTATCAGAGATCCCATTTCATGCCAACTGCACATGCCCCATACCATGACAGAGCCTCCACCAGCTATAACAGTCCCCTATTGACACGTAGGGTCCATAGATTCATGAGGATGTCTCGATACCTGTACACGTCCATCCACCCGATACAATTGGAAACGAGACTCGTCAGACCAGGCAACGTGTTTCCAGTCATCAACAATCCAATAGCGGTGTTGGCGGGCCCAGGCGAGGCGTAAAGCTTTGTGTCGTGCAGTCAACAACGGTACACGAATGGGCCTTCGGCTCCGAAAGCCCATATCAATTATGGTCCTTTGAATAGTTGGCATGCTGGCAGTTTTTGATGCCCCAGCATTGAAATCTGGGCCAATTTGAGAAAGGGTTGCACGTCTGTCACGTTTAATGATTCTCATCAGTCGTCGTTTGTCCCGTTCGTTCACGATCTTTTTCCGGCCGCAGCGATGTCGAAGATTTGATGTTTTACCGGATTCCCAATATTCATGGTACACTTGTGAAATGGTCGTATACGAAAATCCATATTTTATCGCAACCTCGGAGATGCTATGTCCCATCTCTCGTGCGCCGACTATAACATCACGTTCAAACTCACTTAAATCTTGATAACGTTCCATTGTAGCAGCAGTAACCAATCTAGCAACTTTTCCAGACGCTTTTTGTCTTATATAGGCACTGCCGACCGCATCGTGTTACTCTGATTGGTTCCATACCTCTGTTATTTGCATAAGCACGCCTATACCAGTTTTTTTGGCTCTCCAGTGTATGTATGTTCAGTGTAATGTGTTATGTTTACTTCTGTATTATTATTGTTGCAAACGCACTTCAGATTTATGCTTAAAAAGGATACATTGAATAAATAATTAAAATAATCTCCTCCTCACTAACTTTTGGCAGTTAAAGGTCAGTAGTGTGTACACACTAGATATTTTAACTATGCCATCGTGTTTTTGGTATTCACTATGCACTGTTGTTATTGAATTCTTATCAATAGTAAGGTTAGTGATAGTATATATAGCAACACAGCATTATGGCCTTTTTGATGTCACTGTTGTCTGCATGAAAAACCGAAAATAACTAAAGTGTGCGATTGTCAAATGAGCAGTGCATAGCAAACTTGAATTATACCATATTCCATTCTCTTCCCGTAACAAATAGTGCTCCAAAATGTTAGAAATTGTCTTGGGCCAAGTATAAAAATTCGCGCAAGCCTTATACATACTGCCAGTTAACAAGTGCAATTCATCCCACGAAATGATGTATACTAGTTATGTTACAGCAATGGATTTTAACAATTTCTCAGATATTTAAATATAATAAATTAGTTTATCAATTATCATATTCATGGAATACAGAGGAGTGACATGTTATTTATCAATCTGTAAAGCGGCAATGCAAGAATGTCCCATAAGAAAAATTTAAAATACAACCAAAAAACCATTACAACATTTTTTGTATAATTAGTTATAATTTTTTATTCACCAAATGATTTACAAGTTCCTGTTTTAAGATGAAATGATTTTTTTATTTTATACAACCCATTAAATTTTATAAAATTGTTTAATGAATAGTATTTAAAGAAAGTTCTTTGTGTTTAATTATATGTATATTTTAATTTAAAGTACTAATGTCACCTGTGCAGTAAAGGATTGGTAACACTGCCGGTTTTCGGCCACACTAATGGAAATCGATATAACACTAATATTCCGATCTTTAACGCAAAGAGCTCCAACTCACTGGGTAAGTACGAGATCTCTGTCCTTAGGATCGTGAGCCAAACGACCGCATGGCTGTATCTCCTTACATACATGGCACTAAGTCCTAGGAAGATGTGGACATAAGTAGGGTATTCAGGCTCCCCAGCGCACGCCTTGATGTTTCACTTTGAACTATTGTTACGATCCACCTCCACAAGGCAGTAAAGAAAGCCTGGATAGGGCCAGGGCCCAAAACACAATAGTATTAAATGAAGGGTAACGGGAAGAAAACATATATGTCCACTTTCGTACGAATTTGAGTTACCTAGTGCATTATGTCGTGCATAAGATGTACTAAAAGCATGCAGAGTCTCAAAGTGCTAATAAGCAACGTAGTGCATGTAAAACAGCTGTCAAGATTCGTCAAGTTGGGGAAAATGTCAATGTCCAGGGTTGTTGGAGAAAAATCAAACTATGTCTTCATGCATGTTCTCCACTCGTCCTGAATTTGTACATCATCGTTATCAGTGTCGTTTTTTCCCTCTAGTGTTAATTGTAGTATGTGTAAGGGGGATAATATGTTTGTTATTATAGTTATCTAGCTCTTTTTATGTTGTCTGTCTGCCACAATGACGAATGTTTAATAAATATTTTTGTGTGTGTTTAGACACCTATGAGTTCAGACGAAGGAACATTACTGGGAACGTTGAAGAATGTAAGCAAGAAGAGACAGAAGATGGGAATATTCATGGACGTTATGAAGAAAATCAGACTTTAGTCCCATGAGGCAGGCGAAAACTGCCTTTGTAAGAAATGGAAGAGTTTGGAACATATAAATACTCAACAAATGCAGTCCATTGTACAAAACTACTACTTGGCAGGATTAGTCTCCATCTTACGTATGAAGAGACATATATCACGTCAAGAAGAAAACAACTACGACGATGCTTCATACCGGTAGGCTACAAGGTTAGTGTAAAGAGAGCAGGTACTGTTGAGGACATTACAGTTTTACACTAAGTTTTCATTTCGATTCACTGGATAAGTAGTGGAAAACTGAATTACATCAATGCATCTTTGAGAAATAATGGATTACAACCTTTTGATAGAGACCAGAATTCTTTAAAGCACCGGTGTTTGAGAGACGATATACAGAATATGATGGAAGAACATATTGTGTCGTTTCGAAGATGGAAGTGTCATTACAGCATGCATTACTTACTCCAAAAGACTGTACTTGAGTGAATATATGAACATGTCTAAAATGTTTGAAACCTTTAAGTAAAAGTTTCCGAATATTTAGGTCTCTTGTGATACTTACTGCAAGATTTTTAACACAAAATTCAACATATATTTCCGTTATCATACCTTTAAGTAAAAGTTTCCGTATATTTATGTCTCTTGTGTTACTTTCTGCAAAATTTTTAACACAAAATTCAAATATTTATTTAGGTTATCCTAGAACAGACACATGCATTAAGTGTGATGAGTGTAACATGAAAGTAAAAAGCTTTTAGCCTGTTACATATGCCAAAGAATTACATGAATTAACGATGGAGAATGAGTTACACAAACGTCGAGCTCAAACATTTTATTACGAGAAACGGTTAGCAAGAATAAAGGCCAGGACCAACTTCCAATTCGTTGCTACAAGTGATGGACTACCAGGACTGGTTTTCTATCATACTACATATCATGGATGCTGGTTCAGTGCTCCAGTTGTCATTAAAACGAAGATGAATGAGTGAGTGAAGGAGTGAGTGAAGAGATTTGGGTGGCTCATAACAACGAGGTTTTGACAGCCGAACGAAGAAGAATATTACCTCGGATCCACCTGCGACGTTGAGGCCAGGGAAATTTGAGCTTCTTAAATGGCATATTCCCGCTACTTACCTATATCGAAATCAAAATATGATGACTTGATGGTTTTGAAGAAGTTTTGCAGCCTAGAAGCGCAATACTTTTTTGTAGTTTTTTCAACTGTTAAGATATTTTCATCTCTTCATGCATCTATGTGGTCAAAATCGGTTCACTTTACTTTGCACTGATCATTATATCTGTCATTCATGCACTATGTTCATTGACTTATGTTTAAACCGAGTTTGTTTTGCATGAAAATGAGAGTGCAAAAACGTACTGGATGGACATCATTTGTTATTTCCCAGTATTTTTTTTTACTTTAATTAAGAAATTACACATATATTAATGTATCACATCATATTTTGAGTTGTACAGATAGATGATGCTTTAGTGGAGTTTGTGAGACTAACAGATGCAAAATCAACACATGCATACAACTTGGTAACAGTGTTTGTTGTTTTTAAATGTTAAAACATCATTTTCTCTATATGTCTCTTTATGGACATCGCCATTTCTTTCATCTGACCCCTCATACGTAAGAAATGGTGAACCTACTAAGAGGTTCTTGATATTCATATTGCGATTCATGGCCATTCTACCGAAACACTCTTCCGAAGTAATAGGTCTACGAAGGAACTGTGGTATTTCTGTTATAACCTGCAGAGGACAATATTACGATCATGTACAGGTTGAGTATAAATGAATACCCCAACTTTAAAGGTCTATAATATCAAAACCGAACAACCTACAACATTGATTGACCAATCAAATGAACCATGGAACCGTGAAGTTTGTTTACCATGCATTCATAAATGTATAATGTGACCACCATTAGCGGCCAGAACGACATCTACTCGATAATCGAACTCGTTCCACACTCTTTTCAGTAAGTCCGGTGTTACGGTTTGGATGACGTTCGTATTTCTCAGTTTGAGGTGGTGAGGGGGAAGCGAGCTCGTATTCGACATGTCAATGTGAAGGGGGCGGTCTGATGTTTCCTTTATGTGCTGAGAGATGACCCTGGGAGCGTCTGTCGTCACACTGTGAGTGTGCATTATGTGTTAGTCCACATCACGATGGCGACGGAACAAAAGATGGCTTTCTTTTTGCTAAATGTTAATCGATTACGACTGTTCAACATGAATTCCGTCGCAATTACGGAAATCGTCTTCCCGATAGGTGGAGTATCGTACGTTGGTTTCGTCAGTTCCGTGAGACATAGTGCCTTTGCAAAGGCAAAAGTTCCGGGCGGCCGCATGTGTCCGAAGAGAGTGTGCCACGGATTCAACAAGCGTTCGTTCGCTGTCCGAGGAAATCAACTCGACAAGCTAACCGGGAAATGCAAATCCCTCAATTGACGGTATGGACAGTGTTGCGAAAGCGATTGCTGTACAAAACATACAGCTTACAGCTTGTACAGGCTATTACCGAACGGGGGAAAGAACTGAGGCGTGATTTCTGCATGTTCGCTCTTGCCCAGAATGAGACAAACGATGCCTTCATGTCTAAGCTGGTTTTTAGCGATGAAGCGACGTTCCATACAAATGGTAAGGTGAAACGGCACAACATTAGGGTATGGGGTCAGGAGCCTCCACATGAAACCACCAAACATGAGCGTGCTTCCCCTAAAGTGAACGTGTTTTGCGCTGTATCCAAAGACACTGTTTTCGGCACTTTCTTTTTTCACGAGTCCACTGTTACCGGAATCTCTTATTTGGACATTCTTACAGTGTGCCTAGTTAGAAGAGACGGTGGAGGACTTCATTTTCCAGCAGGATGGTGCGCTACCCCATTGGCACCTAGCTGTTCGCAGATACCTGAACGATATGTTGCTGCAATGCTGGATTGGTCGAGGAGCAGCTAGTGACCAGGCTCTTCATCAATGGCCTCCCAAGACGCCCGGTTCTTACCCCGTGCGATTTTTTCTATGGGGGTACATAAAGGATCAAGTGTTTCGTCCACCCTTGCCGACTAACATTGACGACCTCAAAACGAGAATTACGGATGCCATCCAAACCGTAACACCTGACATGATGACAAGAGTGTGGAACGAGTTTGATTATCGCGTAGATGTCATTCGGGCCGCTCGTGGTGGTCACATTGAACATTTATGAAGATATGGTAAACAAACTTCACATTTCCACGGATCATTTGATTGGTCAACCAAAGTTGTAGGTTGTTTGGTTTTGATATTATAGACCTTCAAAGATGGGGTATTCTTTTATACTCATTCTGTATAATACACGAGTGGCAAATACATTGGTTTGCTATGGCAAGCATCTGGCAAGAAAATCTAGAGGCAGAATGTATACAATGTGCACGGCACTCTTTAAATCACGTCCGTGTGGAAATAGCAGAAGCTAATAAAGGTGCTTTATTTATATTTGACTTTAATCAATCGCTCAACAAAAAATATCATCTAGCAGATAAAATATCTTATTACCTGCTATGACTGGTTAAAGTAAAAATCTAAAACCACTCTCTACCATTAGAAGTTCTGCTAGGGAAGATGCTGTATTAGCATCGAAAAAAGGATACCAAACGTTTGAGTCAGTTTTGAACTAGATTACGAATGACACTGAGCAGTCTGTGGATACCATGTTAAAAGCAGCAAGTTTGAAGTAGTGCACGGCAAGATTTTAAACAGTATTTATTATTTATATCTGGAGTGATGCCTTTGGAAGGTTGTAGATAGCTGTGAATATCCTCGACTCTCTAAAATTATATTTTGAACTGAAAAAGGATATCTATGAAATGTACGATAGTTCCACATTGGCTATAATTGCAAGCACTGTTTGTGACAATGCTTAGAAGATATCTCAATATGCAGCACTCACATTCCATTTTTCGATGACAGAGAAACCCAGACACTATTAGTACAGGAAAAGATAACTGAGAGTTCAAAATTACCTTCCAATTGTTGACAGTTTGGTTTTGAATCTGGAAACACTCACTCTAATTTTTTGATACTATGGACATACAGTAGAGTTTCTACCCCTAAAATTAGAATTTTATTGGAAGTTAAAATAAGTGTTGACAGTCTGTCGTGGTCTCAGGAGTAGGGTGAAGGTTGGGTAAACTTAAGGCACCTGGTTTTCTGAGGATATGAGAGAATTATAAAAGGTGCCAGAGAAAAGACACTTTCTAGGGTGCAAGCCGTTCGCCTACAGGGCTGCTCCCAAGGTCACCCCACAACTCCGTGTCATCGTAATGATGCAGCAATCAAGTTATGCCTACCAGAATGAGAGTGTGGGCTCTCTCATTCACCACTGAGTGTTGAGTGAGACTGTTGAATGGCCATCTCACATGCCAGAAACGCATAGGATATGTATACCACTTTTAGGTTGCTGCAACGTGGCCGTGAAGCGACAAACAGTGAAATAAAAACACATATAGTTTGTAATGCACAGGATTTACTCACTGTAAAACTCCTCCTTGGAGGCACTTGCATGTGCCTAGTGGATACGGCACGCTAATAACCAACGCAGATAAAACAACACGTGGGCGACAAAGGAAAATTTATGGTGTCACATCCCTGCAAGATTTGAACTGTCAGAGTTGGAAGTAGCACAGCATCTGGGCTAAACGAAAAGAGAAATTAAATTCCTGACAAATGTATCACTATTGCAAGCTAAATGGCAGACACAGAGATGTTGAAAGCATGTAGGCGCACGCCATGCAACCCTTCCCAGCAAGCACTCAGAACCCAATGAAAAGTCATGGCGGAGTCCACCGAGTCCCCAGCTGAAAAACATGCGAGTTTTGTGCAAAAATAGAAAGACACATTCAATAATGAAACAAGTACACATAAATACAATTACGCTACAATACAAAACATAATCATCCTGGATGATTAATTTGCATAAGCAAATTATATACGGCAATACATATGTTGGAATAACCACTCTGAAGCAATATATTTTTATTTACTATAGTGCTGCCTTTCCCAGTCTTTTGCATAATAAAGCAAGTTACATATACATTTAACATTGAATTTAAATAATAAAAAATGTTATTCGTCCTTTCTTTACAGGACTAAAAGGTGGCAGTGACTGGCTTGCTGTTTAAGAGTCCATTTTTACCCCGGGAGGGTTGTGGGTAGCCATTCTTGTTTAATGAAAAACAAAGCTAGGTAATTGGTAACAGAAAATAAATATAACTACCAAGTGGTTTCAAACACTAGGAATTTTGGTTCGACTTCTGACACGGTCACACTGCACGCACAACACATGCATGCGATGTTAACAGCTGTGGAGGGGGAGCATATGTGGGGTTGCTGGAACACTGTAACCATTATGACCTCTTCGCCACATTCATTTCCTCGGCTCTATTTTTACTGGGGAAGTCTCTTGGTGGTATTGGTCGACCATTGTCACACCATTAAAATATGTATCTTGAGGACATGAAAGTACGATGGCCGTCTGACTCTGGTGGTGCTTGGATAATTGCCTAGGTGGTTTGCACTCTGGCACATGTCGTCCGCGCTGGAGTCAGGAGAGGCAGCCACAGCATTCGGGTCAACTCGTCCCCAATAGAGGGCACATCGTAGCTGTGCTGGTGTAGCAGGATGGACGGGCTAAGGGGTTGTCAGTATTATGTAACACAAAAATTAAAATATTCTAAACAGTTTGATTTATACTTGAGGTTTAATGAGAGTATTGGACTTCAGTAGTGATATCTGAGATTTGGCATCCAGAAACTGTAAAAAGAAACATATTGTAATTTATTTATTTTAATACCTAAGACATACTATTTCTACCATAAGTATAATGTGGACCAGAATTCATATGCCAAACTCCATGAGGTGATTTTATGTGGAAAATAAGGTGAGGTATACATTAACAAAACCATCATGCGGTGAATATTACAGGAGGTATACTGTGTTGAAGATCGAATTTAGAAATGCCTATAAGTAAATATTGCAGTAAGTACTAGAGATGGAGAGACAAAAATCAGAATGGTGTTTCACGAATCAGAGATTGTAAAGCTGTGTAAATTTGGTTGGTCAAATCGTCACCTTTAATTGTGTAAGTAGGGGTAGTAACTGTATTTTCGCAAGGAGCTTTGAAACACTAGGTAGTAAAGAAAATGTCGAGGCACACTATGCCCACCATGGAACAATGAAGACAAAAGGCCATCTTGTCCGAACTCGCTCCAGTAAACAGTTTTTCAGAAAATGTCACTCAAAATTTCGAAGGTACGATGTAGCCCTGCAGAGGCAGGAAACAGATTTGTCACCTTTACCATGCTCATAGCAGAGGAAACAGATGGCAATGTAAAAGGTGCTTGTGTGGAGGTGGACGTGGCTGCTGGCAAGTCGGTATGTGCCTGCGGCTGGTTGTGGAAGCTTTGAACCATTTTACACAAGCGGAGATAGCCGACATGCACCTCGTGTACGGAGTAGCCAACACAGACACATGGCAAGCAGTGGTGCTGTACCTGCTACCCTACCCAGTGCGAAATCAACCCTCCCGTGCGACATTTTATAGTGACGAAGCCGAATGCCGGAACACCACGAACACAGCGAACAGAGGCTTTTGGCGAGGACATTCTTCGCTGTGTGCAGCAGGAACTGTCTGTCAGCTCACGGGCTGTGGGCCGTGGTGTGGGTGTTAGCCATTGAACGATCCTACGAATTTTACACGATAACTGTTACACTCCTGCCACCCAAGGAAGGTCCACTTTCTAAGCAAATGTGATTACATGCTAAGTGTTATTCTGTGAATGTTTCCTCCAAGAAAAAAATGCATACAAATTTCACATCGACTATGTTCTTCACAGATGAAGCCCATTTCGCCAGGGATAGAATTTTCAACGGGAGGAACAGCCACTTCTGGGTGCATGCCAATCCCCACCACATCACCAATGGGTAACCAAGTGTGCTACAGTTTCAAAATATCGGCCAGCAATGTCAATAATCACTTGTTGGGGCTTTATTTGCTACCTTACCGCCTCAATGGAATCTGCTACCTGACATTCCTGCAGGAGGTAGTGGCAGAGTTGCTGGAAGAAGAACCTCTTGCTATTCGCTACACCATGTGATTTCAGCATTATGGGGCAGCGCCACATTTTCCTGCTGCCATCTTAATGTCATGTTTTTAGATCGCTGGATTGGCAGAGGTGGGCACATCCTTTGGCTGGAAAGATCTCTAGACCTGACTGCTGGATTTATTTTTATGGGGTAATATCAACTCACTGGTCTACGATATGCCTATGGCTAGTGAGGAAGCTCTCGTTTCCCATGTGATAGCCACATTTGATTTTATATGGGCCATACCAGACGTTTATGCACGGTTCCAGGCCAACTTGATCCGCCATCGCCATTTGCGTATTCAAGTTGGGGGACAGCAATTCGAAATGTAGTAAATAATGCCATTATTTACTGTGTACTAAATACATGTGTCATTCAATACTCCTGTCTGCACTCCATTCCTTGTTCCCTATGCTTGTCCTCATTTACATTAAGCATTATATGTGGATGTATATACAAATAGCATGGCATAAATTGTAGGTTTTGCCTACCCCCACAGGGTAAAACCCCACCTTTAAAATGTGTCGTTTTCTCGAAATCTGTTTACTGGAGTGTGTTCGGACAAGTGGGCCTTTTATCTTCATTGTGCCATAATGTGCCTCGATTTTTTCTGTACCACATAGTGTTCCAAAGTTCCCTGCGAAAAGAGGGTCACTACCCCCACATACACAATGAAGGGGGGTGATTTGTGCATGCAAATCTGCACATATTTACGAATTCCGATTCGTTAAATAACATTCCCGTTTTGGTCGCTCCATCTTAAGTACTCCCTGCAATATTTACATTTCAAAATTGTATTTTCAACAACATACATCTACCTTAATAATCACCACATCAGAGTGTTGTCAATGTTCACCCCACCTTATTTTCCACATGGAATCACCTCCTGGAGTTTGGCACATGAACCCTGATCCATGTTGTGTAATATACGAGGGTAATCCCAAAAGTAAGGTCTCCTAATTTTTCATACATAAGAAAAACGTTTATTGTCGAAATTAGTCACATCATTGTAAAGGTTGAACATTTATCTTCTTTTCTACATAATCACTATTTCGGTCGATGCATTTTTGTAGATGCTGTGACATTTTTTGTATGCCCATGTCATACCAAATCGCCGCCATGTTGTTAAGGAAGCATTCAACCTCATTCGTGATACCCATCTTGCGCACACCTTCTGATATTGGACATTTTTCATTAAAATCCTGTGAATGGTGGTTCGGGAAACCGCAGGAACCAAAATGGAGAGATCATCCAGAGTGATCCAGCGATCTTCACTCATGGTTTTCTCAACCATCGCGACTGTCTCGTTGGAAATTGACAGTCTCCCACTCCTTTGTTCGTCGTGAATTTCAGTACGACCGGCTGTAAACTCTCTACACCTTTTACGAACGTTTTTGACATCCATGCACTACTCGCCATACACTTCCTTTAATTGGCAATGGAATTCAATCGGTTCAACGCCTTTTTGCATTCAAAAACCGAATAACTGCGCATACTTTGCACTTGGCGGTAACGATTATGAAAAATAGGCGACCTATGTTCAACCTTTACAATCATGTAAATAATTTAGGGATTACCCTCGTATATATACCAATCTAATTCCCAGTGTTTTGTAACTTTACATATAAAGTTGTAAAACACTGGGAACTATATTCTGTCCTCATTTTATCTCATAAGAACAAAATTAATTTATTGGAATGTAGTGAAGAATGTGGTATTTGTATAAAATAATCCAAAGATCATGTGCAGCAGACATAATAATTCACTTATAATTAAACTAAAAGTAAAAGCAACAACACACATGTCCAACTTTGTTTTTATGTTAAATACATATAATGGGAAAATTGGGTATGGGGACTCACCTTAGGGAAAAGCCAGGTGCCTCAAGGGGATTAATACAGTTCTGCTCACGAAAGGTAAAAGTTCTCTGCGACTGCCATGGTGAAGAATCTTCCTGAGACCACAGTGGAGGACGGGCTGATGTCCTGTCATGATGATGTGGGCAGGCCTCAATACTACGACCAGCCTGTATGTGCCATCTCACATGTAATTGTAACCAGGTCAGTGGCGGCAGAATTCGGCAATCAGGTTGCGCGAATATATGCCAGTATGACAGCTCGAAGGACGTCTGTTCTCGCCTAGATATGCCAACCAGTGATGATATTCCAGAGGACGGTCCAAAAGGCATTGATGTACCGGCCACTGTAGTCTGTCTAAATAATCAGCCTTCGGCACGGTGTCAGGTGGGAAAAAGATCTATTCAATAATGAACAGTAAACTTGACTTTGTAATTATATATATTAATCACATTTTCAATTATCGCCTCCGAAGTTTTCTAAGATGCTATAATATTTGTAAACTTTGTAATAAGTAAATATTACTCAATGCTAAAAAGTAATCGGCTTTTATTTCAATTACTGAGAAGCTCTGGGCCATAATTTACGAATTCCTCCATGTGTGTATAAATTTAAGATAAAGCGACGCAAGCCATTTTAAGAATATCATAAATATATAACACTGGTGTAAGTGCCAGGTAACTGTCCTTCTTACTGTTTTAGTATAAGTAGAAATTGTAATGCTAGAGTTGTGGTTGTAACATGCGAGTTTGAAATCGCATGTACATAGTGTCGCGAGAAAAATATATTGTGGTGGTTGCTGAAATTGATAATACGCTCGGCCTGTTATGACTATTTTGAGTTCAGCCTCTAAAAATTTTCCTATCTGTGTTTTGAACTGTCACGACTGATTTGCCAGAGTCTTGTTCTAGTGTAAGCTTGCATATTTCTTCCTTCGTCTCTTTTATTTGACGCTTGGGGTGTGCTGTGTCAGATGATGTGTATCTAATGTCTCCCCATTACCTCTGAATACCTCATTCAAATTTGTGTAAATTGGCTTTCATCTCTACTAGTGTGTTGTTTTTCATAACAACAAGTTTGTCTACTACTGATGAAGAGTGATTTCCACAATATTCTAGTATTTCCTTTTAAGGTAATGTTGGATTGAATTTGTGTGCCAGGTACAGAACGACCTCTATGTGTATTAGCGAAATCTCATGTACGCCTCACAGTTCCACGTACAACTGTTGTTTTAGATTGTGCTGTACTGTCTGTAGGTGTGAATAATTTTAACATTCGTTGTTTGATGATGAGCAATGTTAACTGTTGAAAATTGACTTCCTTAATTAGATTCTCTTGTTTTCTTCGCATGGAATATGTGAAATGTAAACGTAACTGTTCCTTCGTTTCTGTGTCGGTCCAATTGTTGACTACGTGATTTAACTTTCATAAGAAACTTGTTCATGTACTTGGTAGCATTCCCTGTGTATGTGTCCAATTGTGTCAGTATATCAAGTCACATTTATCTGCTGTCTCTTGGCCATACGTCTGTGTTGCAATTAAATTATAATCATCCCTATCTTTCCATGCAGTTGAACTACTAGTGTTGGAGAGTGCCTCAATACCAGTTAAATTGCCTTTCCTCATAATCCTAACTATGTTCAATATCCAAATTTTCCAGTTTGTGTGCGAATTCTCTAGTATTATGTCTAGTGCCTATGTCGAAATTTCCTAACATTTCTGAATTATTGAGAGTAAATTTTTGCCACACTTATTCAGTGTGGAAAATTGAGCAGCAGGCCTATCTGGAATACGAAACAATATTCCGTCTCCTGGGTGTGCACTCAATGCTTTGAGTAACTGTTTAGATGCAGATTAAAATTTTTATACAGTACCCTGTGACACTGAATTACACTACAAGCATATAAGCACTATACTGATAACTACAGCATGCATTCCAAATTGCATATGAGTGGGGAAGGTAAGAAACCAACAGCACAAATGTAGACATTAGTACTGGGAAAGGAGCAGAGGCTCCTATGCATTAATGTGGTTGAATTAGTGATACATCACCTTCGGTTATCTCCGGTAGTTAACAGGTATTCAGTAACCAGTCGGTGGACCGGACATATGGAGATAGGAGAAAAGGAGGGGTAGAAAAACTGAATGCAATGCACTCTACAATTAAAATTCAATATGCTAGTGC
Source organism: Clitarchus hookeri (assembly GCA_002778355.1). Taxonomy (NCBI): domain Eukaryota; kingdom Metazoa; phylum Arthropoda; class Insecta; order Phasmatodea; family Phasmatidae; genus Clitarchus; species Clitarchus hookeri. The sequence goes on along the minus strand of NQII01000053.1, from coordinate 1,294,454 downwards.
CTAGTAGTCACTACTCAATGCAACTCATTTAGTAGCTGTTCTCCGATGAGGTAGTGGACGAAAGGCAACCGACAAAGAAGTATACTGTCGTGGATTGGAAAGTTGGGTAAATTTGAAGTTCAGTGCGACAAAATCAGAGCAAAGTACAAGTATTTCATATTAGTATTTGTCTGTTTGATGGGTTTTCAACATGAACAATATTAACATATTAACAAAGTGTACTAAGATGTTTTGTGTACATGTTCAGTTTCTAATTGATTGTACAGTGTGTAAACATAATTAATAATAACGCTGCAAGTAATGCCAAGAAAACCATCAGATTCCCGGCACTTCTTTAAAGTGGTTGAACAAAAAACCAAAAGCAAAGTGCAAATTTTGCAGCAAGATTTATGCTAGTGGAGGTTGATGTGAATCACGCATCCACAAGCTACTTGTGCCCACTTTGACAGCCATAGTCACAACAACACCAGCTACATCAGGCCAAGAGTGCGTAGTGCAGGTTGAGAAGAATGGAACTTGCACTTTCTTGCCGACAAGGATTACATAACTCAAGAGACCGCCCTACTTATTTATTACAAGCGGTAACTCTCTTAATAAATAGGTGGGCGATCCGAAACAGTGTTTACCCCAAAGCCTCAGTTGTTGGGCGCACTGGCAATTGGTCGTTGCATCGTGGCAGCTCGCGCAGCGACCTACGATGTGACGCACCAGCAAGTGGCATCGAACTGGCTTGTTTGTAGGCCAAAGCTAAAGTAATAAGTGTCCCAAAGTGTCGCCAGTAGTGTGCAGCATTTTTACACACACATTAAACACCATCACCTCATTCACAGCTACAGTCAGGGGTGTGTTTTATTGTATTAAGAGCAATCAAGCATGGAATTCCATACCCCTTTGCCCAGGTGGACTCCTCCATCCCTTCAGGAGACAGCCACCTGGCAACACTGTAGCCAGTGAAATTCAGACATGTCACATGTAGTGAAATTCACACACTTTTTACAAGAAAACATAATAATTTATTTAATGTGTATTTATATAAGAGCAATTGTGTTTTCTAAAAGGGAGATTGCCTACAAAATCCTCCATTCTTGTTAAATGTCATTTACTGCGGTGACATGCCCCCATCAACTTCACAACTTCAATGTTAGCAGACATTTGTTAATAAATGGGGGTGTCACCAATGTGTTCATCTAATTCATACATTTTTCACCATTGCACTCATATTACATAGTGTTCATGTTATGTTTCATCATTCGCCGTTTGACTTCGGTTCTTGTCACTCGTAACTGAAACCGAGGTCACTTGGCCAGTTCGTCTCAGCATTTGGACCAGACAGGCAGTGTTGAACGCCCACTCCACAAGCCCCCTCAGTACCATCATTTAGGCTGTAATAATTTCACTGCAATATAAAAATTAACCGGAACATCTTTTATTTCTTCTAAGTACCGAAGAGAGAGCCACCAGCACTCTCACCAGAGAGCTTAACGCTATTGCGTATAAACATAATACCGTGTTTATTTCACGCTAATGTCACCAGCAGGCAGTAAGTGCTGGGTCCATGTTCATGCATTATTCACCTGTAAGCAAGCACAGTGAATAAACCACTTTACAAAGTTAAATGTGTGTCGATTAATTGTAGGTTACTACACCCTTTGTAGCATCACCCACAATTTCATAGTATATTTCAGGTGTACGGGACGGCAGTCTCGCCATAAGGTATAAATAGTGCAACAGTAAGTACATAACATCATCAACAAACTGACGGAGATATCCAGAGCCCTCTGGGTCATCGACCGAATGACCCTCATCATTAACTCTCTATTGGGTTATGGTGCTGGGCAATCCAACACTCAACCAGCCCTGGGTAACACCAACCACGTCAAGGTGGGACATCAAACTTGATGGACAATGTAAAACAGGTGCATAGGGAGACCTAGATGAGATGGCCACAAGCATAGGTAGCAGCAATGCTGTTGCTGTACCATTACGTGGACACAACAGTGAAGATATAAATAAATTGAATCAAATGGTGATCACGTTCATGGCGACTGGCACACAACCCTTATCTGGCATAGAGGAAGGTTTCAAAATATTTATACACAATTTAAATCCCTGGTACAAACATCCATGTCGCTGCACTCTGTCGGAGGTATGTACATACAATGCGTACAACTTCTTTGAAAGTAATATATATTTTGGGAAATTCTGGTTACATTTACGACGTTTACAATATATTAACAAAGGTTCGGGTATTTGTAACAGCTTGTTTCAGATATTCAGTCCCAAACTCTATGAAGATATCAAGGCACAAACAACTAGCTATTTGGCAAAAGCCAAGTATGTCGCACTTACTACTTACTGCTGGAAATTGAATAGGCAATACAGTTATTTAACTGTGACGGCTCTTTGCATAGTCAACTGCGAATTTAAGTCTGCTTCTCTTGACACATCAGTCATTACAGGAGGAGACACAGCTATAAATCTGGCCAGTCACATTTCGAACATATCTTCTTGGGGGTTAGTAAGCAAGGTGCCTGCTGAACAACCGGCGATGTCACTAACATCACAGCAGCAGTTAAAAGTTTGAAGCTCCAGCATGTCCCATGTGCTGCACATACACTAAATCTAATGGTAAAAAACAGCATCGCAAAAACAGAGCATCTTTATGGGCTACTCTGTCTATGTTCTGATATTGTCAGGTATTTCAAGTATGTGTGTGTTAAGACTAAGTTTAAAATTATGTGTAGGTCCCTGTATTGCTTTGGGATGAAGGGGGATTTTAATTAATTACAAGTTCATTTCTCTCAACACATATAAATTCTTTAATTATTAATTGTGCATTTTTATTACTAGACAAAGCAATGTAGCTGCAGACAAACTAAGGAAGATCCAAAGGGAGTCAGGTGGTACAGAGTTGAGACTCGTCCAGCAATGCTTAATGCACCGGAACAGTAAATTATTTATGATCCAGGGTTTTTTGAAGTAAAGCATTATATCGTACAAGCACTTGCAGACATCGTAAATGCCCCACAAACTCTAACAGGTGGGAAACTATTTTTTTATTAAGTCCCAACTGCATGTTGCTATGTGTCAAGTTTTTGTTTCAGGTATATATTACAATTATTATTTCTGCCGAGAAATGGAAAATCCTTGAAGTAACAGAAGTGATTGATTGTATCCCCAATACAGAATATGACAGTGAAATTGTCAGGGGGATGTTACATTACATCTTCAAAGATAATACCTCTGATGCATAATCTCTTTCTTCAAGATTCTGGAGTAACTCCCAAAACGGAAATTGGGTAAGATTTCTAAATCAATGTTTTGGGAGCTATAAGAGACAGTATGTTTTAATATGAAAACCGTTCGGTTGCTCGAGGGTAAACTCTCTTAGATTCTAGATTTAAGAAAACAGCCTTTCCAATACCCGAATATGCAGAAGAAATGCGTCTTCACGTGAGTACAGGTATTTCACTCAGTCAATGGCACACTTATATAATATGTGGTTATTTTGTTTATAATTACTATAATACTAATGTATATTTCAGGTGGAAAAGGAGCTCAAGGCTTCTCTTCAAAAGGCAGAGGCGCGGAATGACAATGACGAGCCATCCACTGAAACACAAAGTTTCTGGGAAGCTCACGATCTGCTGGGATTCATGGCAGAAAAGGGTAGCAGAATATAAGCGCACTATCACTGCCACATCGGTTGCTGCCATGGATCCAGTGAAATATTTGTCCAAGAATCAAGACAACCCGCTCCATGAAATAACATTGGGATTTTATCTCATTGTCCCTGCCACTTCAGTTCACACAGAAGAGATGATTTCCACGGCAGGACAAATTATTTCTGACAGACGGTCATGCTTGTCACCCGAGCGAGCTAGAATTATGATTTTTAACAATGACAACGCATTGCATGGACCAACTGCTAAACTATTATGTTGGTACGATATCCTCATTATTATAATTATACTAGCTACTTAAGTAGAATTAAAGGCATATAAATTATAGAATGCAATTGGAAATAATATGTGCATAAGTAAATCTAATGTTCCAATAATGAACAAGTATATAGCATGTGTCTCACTCATTGAATATCGTAACATACCGTCAGCATATCCAGTGAAATGTATTTAAACTGTGCACCACAATTTCAATCGGAGAACTACCAGAGATCTCCAGAGAAACATTAGTAACAACTGCTTCGCTCCTAACTTTCCCATCTCTAGTAAACTTCGTGCAGGTCCATCTCTACAGAGCCAAGCGCCTGGGGCGGACCTACCTTCGGTGTCACACCCCCAACCACAGCCAATTCACGACTGCAAATAAAAAAAACAGCCCAAGTCACTATCATCAATAAATATAAGTACTATTGTCCTGTATTCAAGCACATTACGCGTCCCCATTATTACTATAGACCATTGCACAATTTTTTGTTAACAGTCTACAAAATATAGTTTTTTGGATAAATACAATTGATTTTCTCCAAATACTAGAGAAAATAATTATTTCCTAACCATATTTCTTGGACATTGCATATTTTTGAAATGTTATGGTTCATGTCACTTAAAGATTAAACAAAAAGAAAATAATACATTTTATAGTACAATTTCTTAAAATTTTTTTGAATAAAAATAATATTGTTTTACAGCTTTGAATATACCTCGTTGAAATACAGCATAACCAATATAAATACTNAAAAAAAAAAAAAAAAAAAAAAAAAAAAAAAAAAAAAAAAACACCACCATTGAATAACTGTAGCGGAGACCTTGTATCTTGAGCAGCATATTAAAACAATTTGTTAAATTTTTTTTATGTATATTAATGTTATGTATTAAATACAAAGTTTAGTGGTGATTCTGTGTATAGTATTAAATTCAAAATCTTAATTATAACACAAAATAAACATTAAAAATAGTTATGTGCAACCCTAGGTACACCATGCATGTGTACTTTGGGCCAGTTCCACGGGCCATAAGTTAGTTATATACAACCATCTTGTCAAGGGTAAAATATACCTCTGTAACCAAAATACATATGAAACAATGAGTGAAAATACCCCAAAACAAAGAAAAGCACATTGAACTTATAAAACATCTACGTATCCTAACAATAATCTTACTTAATGTGCGACACACATTAAATATTTTCATTCTGACACAAAATCTTTTCATTTGCTGTTTAAGTGCACACTATAGTTCTTTTTACTAAAACAACACATAAGAAATATCATTCCTCCTCGCCTACCAATAGGCAACATGCTATTTTCACAAATATAGTTGAAAATGATACAAACACATTTGTATGTGCGTACGGAAATAAAAAATGCACCATTTGTTGCATAAAAATTAGTTTTGGCAAAGTTATTTTAGTATTAAAACACTAAATTTCGCGGCCGCTGTCATGTGAATGCGGAACTCTCTCTCTCAATGGTTTGACGTCACTAGCAATACGCCGGCAGCCGGCCCCGGCACGTTGCAAACCCGCAGCACTAAAATGGAAGGCAACTTTGTGAAAGCGCAGTCGGACAATTTGCCAAGAGTAGATATCGATATGGTACTTGATTACCTAAATTCTCATTGTTTTGTGGAACCTGAAATGAGAGGTGTAAAATTAGAAAGGTAAGAACGTATCTGATATCGCACAGTCGTGATCTTCAAAGCGACAGTAGGCCTGCATCACATGTTAAAACTTATTTGTTTGTACGTTTTATTGAGGTACATATTATTATTATCATCTGTGTTTATGTTTACGATTGGTAAGATTCAAAGTTGGAAATTAAAATATGGAATAGGTATTATATTCACAAGAATAACAGAATTGTAATGAAGGCGACTGCAGTGAGTGCACTGTTGTCGCACGCCATGCTTGATGTCTGTGATAAATTAACTACATTATTTAGAAATTAATCGTAATGTTGTGTTGAGAAAGAAGGTTAGAAATATTTCCGGATTCTAAACCACGTTTCAGTATTCATAAAACAGTAGGCCTAAATCTAACATGCTAGTCACTACCCGACATCACACGACTTCTCGAGAAACTGTGGGCTGATGGCTGGCAGAATGCCACGTTGCCGGCAAACATGTATTTCCGCGTTTTACCTCATTCCTAAACACTATATTGAGGCCCCAAATAGTGTTTAATAACTAAAAAATATTTTTAAAATAATTTGCTTATCTTATGGTTTGTTATGTTTTGTGTACCTAATATACCTTTTATTATTCTAACGTCATGATAGCTGTGTCTACACTTTCTTTTTAAACTGTAAGAACTGTACACATAAGCTGAAAATATAGATATAATAGTTTGAGAAACACTTAATACCTGGGATGAGATTAAATACAGCTAAGAAAATCTGAAATAAAAGCTTAAGAATTTGTTTTATTCTGAAAAGCTGTTTTATTTCTGTTTATTTATGGGGAAAAGGTTATAAAAGTAACACAGCTTACTTGTGTAAAGCACTTAGGCTATTTAGTGTAAATTAATTGTTTGTAACGTTCATCTCAGTAACTTAGAAAAAAGAGGAAGGGCAAACATGAAAGCAAGATAATCCTTTATAAACATTTCTAAAAACATGCATTTTAGTGTTTTCAAAGTAAAAATTAAGTTGATATTTAACTTAAATTGTTAGCCCCAAGAAAGCGAAATAGAGAAATAAAAACAACTTAAATTCATTAGAAATTGCTGTGTTTGAAAAATATTGTATAATATAAACTTAACTTTTTGCAAGTGGGACTCTGAGCCCCACCCAAATAATTTAATGTTTAATTTTCATGGTTTAACATTGTGACATGTTATTATTTACGCATACACTGTGGATATAGCCTAAATATGATAGCTGTGCTCTTGAAACGAATGTTAGAAGTTATATTACATTAATAATACAAAAATATCTATAACAAATTTTGTCTGTTAGGCCTAACTTGGAATGTATAAACTTACAAAATGTAAAATTTACATTGTGCTGCTAAATTTTTTGTAAAACTATTTATAACTTTATTATTATTAAATACGTTAACATATTTTTTATGCTCACATCTACATCACATATGAATTGCTAAACGCATTGTGGTGTGTATTAAACAATACCATAGTACCGTAATGAAGGTTGGGTCAGATGTAAATAGTACACATTTTGAAGCGGAGTGTTAAAACTACCAACATAGGGGAAACATAAACACCTTAACTATAATTACGTATGTCAAATGGTCTTTGCAAACAAAAATAACTGATTTTGGAGAAACATCTTTAATGTCTTGCCTAACTACGTTAAACCACGTCCTCCTGTTTATTTCATTTTTTCTAACTAACAAATACTTTACCAGGTGTTTTGCGAAATGTACTAGTACACTGCGGTACAATAAACCATTTCGATGAATTTGGTATACTTGACTGTTTATTTTATCTTATCATTATTTCAAACAATTTTTGTTTAACCAAATACGCATCACCGCTTAAGTAAACAAACGCAGCGGCCGAGGTTGTATCTGACTTGCGACGTCACAGAGTGAGCAGGCATGACAGACGCGTTTTGGAGCGTGTTTCGAACTTAAAACTGTCATTTAATCATTACTTTTTCAAAACTAATTTTTAAATCGTGATACTTTGTAAATACATTTATAACACATGAATGAAAACCAAGTGCCAACAAAAAATGTTCAGGTTTCCCAATAACTGTAGTTGGAAGTACAACTACAATATCACTAGTTGCCATCTCACATATCTTCAGTTCTTTTTGCCAAAAAAAATGTAGAAGTATTTTTCACCCTTCTGGCAAACTTGATGGTAATACGGTCATCCTCAGTCTCTGTGATCATGTCAACATAATTTTTAACGTATTTTGTGTTGAAAACTTTACAGTGCCAATTTGTCTTTTTGAATTGACAAGTTTCCTTCAAGAAAAGAATCTTCCTTCAAGTAGTGACATGAGCCCAAACTGACTGGTCTCCACGACCATTTTCTCCGTCACAATACAACAATGGCAGAGCACCATGCCGACGTCAAGAGCATCGAGCGTGGTAGTCAGCTACAGTATCTCGACGGTGTTTGGGAAAGCACCTGCTTTCCCCAATCCTGTGCGAGTCAGCTGACGGTCCCACTTTGATCCGAACACATGGGTGACACCACGACAGACTCGTGGTTCGGATCCCAACCGACCAGCATGTGTGCTCACACTCAGCGCTGCGCCATCAGGACGTAGCACACGTGAAGGCGACACCATGCTTCGTGGTGCCCCTGATCGGGATGCATACAAACAACCGATGCTATTGTGCAACACTAAGTATTTGAGTGTGTAAGTGGTACCCGACAGCTGAGCAAAATCCTTCCCTGTTTACACAAAGCGCAAACCACAAGTAAACTGTGCCACTAAACGTAATTAAAAGTTATATTAAAGTGAAGTGTCAACGACTTCCTACTTGCAGCATAGGCTTCATCCATGCCTAATTAAGTTTAGACCCCACAGGCATCACCTGACTGGAGGTATCTCAGTTTATGTGTTCTAGTAGGAATAGTGAGTGTAAAAGTGTACATGTTTATTTTTGCAGCAGTCAACAGGTTTGCGGACTCGGATAGACATATTTAAAGCACTATATACCCGTAAACCTAATAGCACGAAAGTGCGTTGTCATGAATAATTAAGTAGCTTGTTTAATATAGCGAATATGTAAATTTTTGCTAGGGACAATGTTCAGTCTACAGTTAGTTAAGGGAGCTTTACCACCCATACAGTGTAATCAATTGGCCTAATCCTATTTTACATTTATTTTATGCTCACATATTCCCTACTTCTTGCATCTTCACGGCAAGTGGCCAGAAAAACGCAAGCAACCCTTCAACGGAGCAGGCTGCATGGTTTGCATCTCCCGGGCACTTCATCAACTTCTTTGTCTTCTTTTTCGACCAGAAAAGTATCATTTAACATAACTTCATCGCCTGGAAGGAGTATCTCTCCACCTCCTACAGACCTACAGCCCCAGGAGTAAGTTCACCTTGCTAATCCGAAGAGCATACACTCATTTTTCCCGCGTCAGCCCAGATGGGCTTAGTGCTTCGGGTCCGCTTAAAGAAGTGAGCACCTTCAACTGGTTTGTAGTGTCGAAACGTCAATAAATGACTGTAATCCCCAAGTCAGTGTTTTGATTGACAGGCCTTGCCTCTTAAAGGCATTTCGGAAGCTGGACCCAGCAACCAGAGCAACCAGCCATTATAATGGTTTTCATGTGTTTTCAGTGTAACATGTACATTTATCAGTGTTTAATTGGCGCATGGAGTGGCCTTACAACTCAGCATTTAGCTAACTAGATACCAGCATAAATGACCTCCTCACAAAGGGCACCCGCGGCAGTACTGGGCTGACCGCGACTGCCCATGGCTAGAAGCCTATTGAATCACAATTAATAAACCTTCAATTGAGACATAGAGGATCGGGAGAACAGCCTAGCCACCTGAGTGACTCGGCCACGACCCACAACAGCAGAGCAGGTGGTAAGAAATCTACAAGATGTGTCTGGCAAGTGTTTCCTGCCAGAACTTTGCATGAAGAATGGTGCAGTGGTGATGTCACTACTTCTCCAACGTCGACCTCATGTCATATGGCGCCCTTCCAGTGTGGCTAGAAAGAGCCACTTTTCAATATTTTGAAAATTTACAAGTCACATTTTCAAACTCACTGTGCAGCAACTTTTATATGCTACTGTCTCACGACTATGGTACCCTTCTGGTATGGCCACAAAAGCCATTTGCCAACATGTACAACTTTTGAAAAATTTCAAGTTACATTTCCAAACAGTTAAAATGTGCTAGCCATTGTGACATTCATGCTAGAGCATCCTAAATGTTGCATCAAGCTACAGGTCATAAATATGGCAAACAAATAACGTAACGTTTTAAACAACTTACAAGTGTGGAACTGTATATAAACTTCACAAGCATCGAATGTATCAATTTAACTCTGTCTGGATGTGTCTCAAAACACCCTTCAGGTGTTACGTACATGAAAATAGTGAAAAACGCAAAGTGTTTACAAAGCAAACAGTAAAGTGTGTAACTGTGCATGCAAAGTAACTGTGGTCAAATCAAACTGTGCCAAACTTTCTCAAATGGTTTCTGCAACTTTATAACATTTTTTTATTTTTCGTAAAATTTTAATAAAATTTTTTAAATCAAATTTTAAGTGTAAGAGCCCTTCAGGCACAAGTGTAATGTCACAGCATAGTTTTAAACATACTAAAACTATGTTAAAATCAGTTTCAGGCTCTTTAAGCACAATTTCAAAACATTTTGGCCAACATTTCCATAAAATTTCAATATGGTGGAAGGGCACACGATCAACAGCAGCCATTGCCACTAGCATCCGGCATTCCTGGAAGAAGTGGCCATTTTCTGTCACCTCATCACACCTCCTTAGTTATGTCACATGCCACTGGAGAACAAGGGATCTGAGCTGCAACGAAGCGATGCGAGGGCATGCGAGCTGCACCCACTCCCCTCAACACCCACTGCTCCGAGCTGGTCCTACCCACTCATGGATCAATAGGGCGGACTGACCCCATGTCAGCTATAGCAATGAACAGTAACTACTGCGTCTCATCTCCCGCAATCAGCTCACATGAGCAAACAAAGGGGAAAGATGGCTATGCACACTTCTGCGGGGAAACCGGTGGTCCTGTGCAACAGGTGTGTGTGCCCGGTCATGAGAACAGCCACCACAGACTTTTTTGCAATTAATGCCAATACTTGCCAGTGTACATGTACAAATAATAATCAAAGGTCATGTACCTAGATTAATAATACAAATTAAGTAACATGTACCACATTACTACAAATGTCCGTAGGCATACCAGCCAAGCTGTGCTGGACATGTGTACACCCAATACAAACACGCAGTTTTGCAAATCCCCAATTGGGAAAATTGTGTCATTCCAAACCAGAGAACACTACAGAAGCGCAAACCAAATCTCAACCAATTTAATTACAACTGTACAAACGGTGCACAATTTTTTTATGATGTGACAGAAAGGGGCAGAACATAATAACTTGTGTACACTGTAACCAGCCATTACATCCCCCCCAGTGGGATGTGCTGAAGGAATGTGCGCACGTTTGAGAGGGACAGTTTGTGTGCGCGCGGTATTATGGTAGTCCGTAAGAAGCGACATTGAACTATCCAAATTTACTAAGTGGTAACCAATTATCACCAACACACTTCCAAGAGCCCATTGCCCATTGCTACAGGGTCGGGAACGATGTAGTGAAGAGCCGGCATTGTGGGCATCAGGCTCACCAAAGGTGCATTCCCCTGGACGAGTGAATAGCGGACATGTAACATGTTTACGAATGCCAGGCAATGCAAACCGCCACGCAGAATTCTTGCCTCGCCACTGTTCCTACCATACTGTTTGCACATTCAAAGTCATACCCATCCCAACCCGAGCAAGCACAGAACAGGAAAAATATACAAAAGCAAAACAACACTCAAACAACAAATAACACCTCAGCACAATTCCAATTGTTACCGATGTTTACGGGCTTACTGACAGAGGACCCCCAGGCCTTCCTCGAGGACTGTACAACCTGGCTCCACACATTATGGTGTTTGTGAGGAGGAGTGGCCTAACTACATCGGCAGCCAGCTGAGCGGAGACGCACGACAATGGTGGTGTTCGGTTTACCATTATTGGGTGAAATGGACCACATTTTTAACAGCATTCCTGTGGTGATATAATGGTACATTCTTCGTGTTACAAGCACGCAGTCATGCAAAACTCGACAAACAGTCGGCCCACGAAACTCTAATGGCTTTCGCTACACAGAAGATACACCCGGTACAGCAGTACCACCCAAGTATGACAATGACCGAGGTACTGGAGGTAGTGGCTGGAACGGTCGTACTGGAGGGTCACAGCGCATTAACACCACTCAATCATGGCTTATTAGAGGCGTTCATGCGCTCAATAATTACCTTGGACAACACCAAGTACAAAAACCAAGACAGCGAGGAGAGTAAATAGCACAAAGCAGTCTGCGGGTTCGGCAGAAGCAAAACCAATTACAGCAGTGGTGGTAAAAGTGGCACGACTCGGAAGGACACACTTCCCTTCGTGTCACAATTGCCAAAACCAAGTGAACCCATGGTGACCAACAATGGCAAACAGGTATGGGAGAAAATGAAGAAGCTGCCCTACCCATGCAAAAACTGTCCAGGCGAGCAGTACTGCTGGCATAGTGATTGACCTCGATTAAAAAGGGGAAAGTCAGCAGACACGAAGGACAGTCCACCGCTGCCAGTAAACGAGTAGAAGGGTAGGTTGACCGAACATCACATCTCCAGTCCCGATGAGCTGATCCAGACTCTCACCCCACAACAGGCACTACAGCAGCAGCTCCTCGCATATAAACAACCTACACCAAGTAAGTTCATACGCATTCCAGTATACGTCAACAGTGTACAGAGCTATGCCCTTATTGAAACAGCCGCATCCCACAACTTTGTACGGCCATGGTTTATAATGTGAGAGCTCTGCGGCCTCACAGTGCAGCAATTCATTTTGGCAGAACAAACAATAGCGGAGAAACAATGGGAGAAGCCAGCATCACAGTACATATGCGACCTCGAGACAAACACAGGAGCATTCGTCATCAACGAGCTATGTGAAAACTTCATTCTCAGTCTCCCATGGCTAACCGAACAAAACTAGATCGTTGAACCAGCAGCTAGGAGAATACATTTCGGCACAAGGGAGCGTAGAACAGTCTACAATCTAGACCCACACACTAGGAACCGTGCGCCCAGTGTCAAGCTTGACGATCTGGACCACGAGGTATCACCAGCTTACTGTGACGCAGTACAGCTAGTGCTGGAGAAACGACGGGATGTATTTGCAGCTGCAGATCTGTTACGATGTACCAACATCGCGGAGCATGCAATACTAACAGAACATGACAGGCCGATTTTCTCACCACCATGCAGCTACCTTAGACACCAGAGTAAGATCATCCGAGAACAGCTATACAAGATGTTAGCGCGTGGGGTAATTGAACAGACAGAAAGCCGCTACAATTCAGCAATCACATTGGCGCCGAAGAAAGATGGAACATGACGTTTCTGCATTGATTTTAGACCCCTCAAACTGGTCACTGAAAGCACCCCCCCTCTCTACATCAGCATTAAGGATGCACTTAACATCTTAGGAAAGGCCAAAATCATGTCATCCCTGGATCTGCACAGTGGCTACTGGCAGGTTCCAGTGATGCCAGAAGACAGACACAAAACTGCATTCACTGCGCCGGATGGAAGGCAGTTTCAATACTGTGCGATGCCATTCGGGTTTAAAAGTGCGCCATCCACATTTCCAGCCATGATGGTCTAGGTACTAGACGGTCTGGTAGGCGACTTCACACTCACCTACCTAGACAATGTTGTTATTTGGTTTGAGGCATGGGAGAACCACATTCACCACCTCTCTCTAGTACTGGAGCGCCTTGCCATCAATGGGCTCATGTGTGCGAACCACAAATGGTACCTAGGAAAAGCACAGCTGGACTTCCTCGGACATATTATGGACAATGATGGCAACAGACCAAACAACAAACAACTGCGAGTGATAGATGACAACAAGAGACCACGCACAAGGAACCAGGTCCTGAAATTTTTTGGCCTGCTGAACTGGTTGCATGAGTATATCCATAGATTTTACAGCAATAACTGCAACTCTCACTGCACTCATGTCACCCAGTCGCAAGTTCTAGTGGAATGCCAAAGTTGAAGACAGTTTCCTGACCATCAAGAGCCATTTTAGGGAATGCAAGGCCCTAGCACGCCATAACCCCAGTAAGCATTTTTATGTCCTGCCAGTGAACAAAGCCTTGGCACCATACTGTCCCAAATCCGTGACAATGGGGACCGACTTATAGACTACAGCAGCGCCAAGTTCAGGCAACCGAAAAAACGGTGTGATGTCAACGAGAGAGTGCTCAAATTGTACCATCCATATTTTGAGTACCAGCACTTCACACTACGTACGGACAACCACTGTCTGGTCTGGTTACACAGTATGCGTGAAGCGTGGAGCAAACTGACCTGCTGATCAATGCTACTGCAAGCATACAATTTCAACGTTGAGCATGTCCCAAGCACAGAGAACCAGCTGACGGACCTGCTGACCAGGTCACCAAGTGCAGTAAACACTGTGTATGATGAGGAAGAGTGGAAAGAGATGCTTCCCCCCACCCTTGCTGAACATGCTGGTGACACTAACACACTAACCTGTGCACCAGACGTCAAGCTCGACTAGCTCTGTGGCACTGTTGTAAGGTCACAAACAATGGAACCGGACATGCAGGCCAAGGCCACACTCTGCAACCAGCAGACCACAGAACGGTAGCATGTAATCAACAACAGACTGGAAACCAGGCCGCATGGAGACAACACCGCCTGGAAAATCTAGGTGCCAGCTGCACAATCATACTACACTACATGCACAGCACAGCATTTGCAGGGCACCCAGGTGTAAAGCAAACCACGCAGAACTTGTTACGTCATTTCCAGTGGCCTGGTGTATCACGCATCACACGCTATTACGTTCGAGTGTGTCTACCATACAACCACTTTAAGACCCTATGTGCTGACAGCCAGCAACAACAACCACCCAGAACCCCTAGGGAGCTGTTTCAGATGGTATCCCTCGACATCATGGGCACCTACCCCAAGATATCGATGGGAAAAAGGTTCGCGACGGTCTTCACCGACCTGTCCTCCAGGTGGACAGAAGCATTCACAGTGCCCAGCACGTGCACCGGGAACATCGCCTGCATCATGGAGAACGAATTTTTCCCATGGTGGGGATATCCCCGAACATTACTGACAAGACAAAGGTACACATTTTGTTGGAAGGAAGTGGCACGATCTTTGCACAAAGTGGGCAGCGATGCAAAGCATGACAGTGATCTATCATCCTCGCACCAAACTGATGGAGAGCAGAAACCAAGACCTCAAGGTCCATCTGCGCCTCTGTGTGGGGAAAGACCACAAATCCTGGGCCAACCAGATGCCCAGCGCACTCTTCACACTCCACTGCCGTACCAATGAGGCAACAGGCATGTCACCTGCTGCAATATTGCAGGAGTGTTAGTTGAAACTCCCAGGCGAATACAACTGTCCACCAGCAGAGGGAACCAGTGAACCAGAAAGCATCACCACCAGGCAATGGCAGAGAACACAGGAGCTGGAAGCAGCCTGTGTACACAAGGCTACCTGTATCAACATGTGGGTACCCCTCACTATGTGACCATCGAAGCTACTACGACCAGGGCAGAAGGTTTCAGTCAGTGAGCACCTGCTGTCCTCGGAGTGCAAAAACCTTTGTGCTGGCCTTGGTGCTAAGTGGAGTGGTCCGCATGTGGTCACTCATTTTTCCCACATCAGCCCCGACAGGCTTAGTGTGTCGGGTCCGCTTAACGAAGTGAGCACTGTCAATTGGTTTGTAGTGTCGAAACGTCAATAAATGACTGCAATCCCCAAGTCAGCATTTTAATTTACAGGTGTTGCCTCTTAAAGGCATTTCGGGAGCTAGGCCCAGCAACCAGCCATTCTAAGAGTTTTTAAGTGTTTTCAGTGTAACATGTACTTTTATCGGTGTTTAATTGGCTTGTGGAGTGGCCTTACAACTGAGCATTTAGCTAACTTGATACCCACATAACTGTCCACATCATAAAGTGCATCCGCAGCGGTACTGAGCCGACCGCAACTGCCCATGGATAGCTACCTATCGAACCGCAATTAATAACCCTTCAATTGAGATGTAGAGGATTGGGAGAACAGCTTAGTTACCCGGGTGACTCAACCACGAACAACAGTAGAGCATCTGGTAAGAAATCTACAAGACATCTCTGGTGAGTGTTTACCACCAGAACTCTGCAAGAATGGTGCAGCGATGTCACTGCCATTCTCCAACCCTGAACTCACATCAGGAGTCGTCTTCATTTTGATATTGCCGTATAAACTCACCAATGCTTGTGTCACTTTCGTCACTTGACAATAGTGATGTTTAATCATCATCCGAACTTGATACAGGAAGCTGTTTCGTTTTCAACTTCTTCTTGGAATAACTGCATTTTTTTGGCTTAAGTGGTTACAGATTTTGTCGGGGCTCCTCGTTTGAACACTAACTTATCAACCGTCTTCGTACTTGCAGGTTCAATTTCTTCTTTTTCGGAAGTGTAATTTAAAACTCTACATCTTCCTGGCTTACGAACTACTATAATAGTTTTTCTTGGTTCAGCTTGGGATAAAGGCATATTTCTTCTAGAAGTGATTGTGAAAATTTTGTTGAATGTAGGCCTACACCTATATTTCCCCCATTTTCATTTGATTCCAATGCTCTGTTGTATGTATGACCATTCAGGAGGGTTACAGAAGGCATGGTGGATACTGACTGTACCTCTTCTGGGATCAACTCTAGATCTGTCGGAGGTAAATGAAACTATTCTGTTGTTGAAGTTTCTCGATGTTGTGTTTATGCCTTAAGACTACTAGAAACAGGCTGAACCTCAGTGCGATCTAGTATTAGTTCATTAACTGCTGTTGCTGTCTTCTGTGTTTGAATATTCATGTCTGATCTTGTTGAACAACTTGCTGGTGTTGAATTTGTGACAAGGCCAATTCATTTATATCTACTGAAGGATGTGCATGTCTGCTTAAGGTGCTGGTATCATTACCTTGTGGTGCCACTGAAAGTTTTTCAAACACAACCGAATCAAATTCAGAATAAGTTGAAGGCAATGGACTGTTCACCTGAGTCTCACTCAACATCTTTGATGGATCTGGCCTGTCTGTTATAAATGAGCTAAGATATTCATCATCTTGGAAAATATTAGGCTTTACAGGCCACAAACCAGAAACTCTAAATCCAGACTGAATATTTGATGCAGTAAAAGTTTAGGATATGCTACATCTAACAACTGAGCAACATCATAGATGGATATTCGATTCCTCGGATTGTGTAACATCCAGTTATTGCAAGATTGATTATAATATTTCTTCAACGGCCCAAACACACACCGATCGACAGGCTGTAGCTTATGGCTCGCGTGTGGAGGAAATATCAACATAATTATGCCATTCTCTTTGGCCATACTTACGGTCTGAAATGTGAAATGGCTTTCATGGTTATCTAATATCAGCAGTGCTTGTTTGTCTTTGGTTGACTTAGCATGCTGTATAAAATGATCTAGAAATTCAACAAGTATTTCTCCATTTGACCAGCCACTAGGATGAGCAGTGCCAGCCAGTAGTACCAGGTGGTGCATCATTCAACATGTGATTCTTGAAATGAACTCTTGGGAAGATCAAAACTAGAGGTACAAAGTTACCAAGAGCATTGATGCAGTCTATCAATGTGACATTTGTACCCCTATCCCTTGATGTGATGCCACCAACTTGTTTGTTGCCTTTAGAAGCCACTATTTATGGAAAGTTATGAACTGTCGTCCTCCCACTTTCATCAACATTGTAAATTAATTAAGGGGTAAGCTAATATTTGCCACGACATAACTGTATTTCTCAAAAAAGTTGGGACTACTGGTGCATTAAATCTGTTGATCTTTCATTACTGGTAGCCTGGGGCCTCCTTAATGATATTACATTGTTGTTTCGTTTCATGTAATCTGTGAACCACTGTTCACCAGCTCGGCCATTCACATCCCAACTAGGAGGATAATTTTTATCCTTTACTTTTGCAAACTGAAATGCCAGTTCCATTACTTCTTTCTTAGAGAGACCATAATGAAGATGACTTGCTGTTCTTAAATAATTTGTGAGAGCTCTCTCTATCTCTCTTCTAAATTAACAACTGTCCATAATCCACATTTATTTACATACAAAAACTCTGTTACCACTATCATGATGAATTTTGAAATGTCTTTGAAAAGTAGTACGTGATACACCAAACTGCTTGGCAGCAGCTCTAACTGATACCCAAATATCTTGCAAAGTTTTTATTGCTGCAGAAAAATCATTTGTTAAAATTTTTCCTCACGTGCACCATTCTTTACTTCTTGGCATCTGAAATTAAAGGAGTTCAAGATATTTTGTAGTTTTACACTTGAAAACAATAAACAGTACATATCACTAGGCCTACCTTAAGTCTTGCGTAGGCCTATATAAAAAATAATAGAGGCTAAGATTCATAAATTAATATTTGTACCCTGGGTGGCTATTATTGTACCTAGGGCCATGGCCCAAGGTACACGACATGTTAACAATGGCTCAAGGTACAACTGTTCGCCATGTTGACTGTTACTGAACCTCTCCCCTTAAGTTTTTTTTCAATAAAACTAAACTATTTAGAATTATTGTTAATCTTTGAAGTACATGCTTAGCCAATAATATAATATTAATTCCCCTTATCTTTGTGGAAATGCATAAAATACTGCAAGCTGTGAACTTTACTTTAGTACCAAAAAACTAGACAAGTTTTCACCAAAACAAACACAGGTATATATTCCATTTTCATACTCCCTTTATCTTAACACCGACCTAACAGAAACTTAAATATTTTATTTGACCAAATGTACCTGCTTGTAGAAGGCCCGAGGTACATGGTGGCTCTAGGTGCAACGGTCTCCCCTACAATGTGTTATATACCACACAAAACCTACACAGAGTCAATTTGCTTATAATTGTATTTGTCACACCTTAGTATTGACAAATCTTGCAATTACTTCCTTCAAATATAATTTCCGAGCTTCATTTTCAATTTCTAAAATAGCAAATGCAATGAGTCATTCTTCTGTAATGCATGGCCGTAGATATGTTTCTATCAATTTTAACTTGCTGAAGCTTCTCTTTCCACTAGCAACAGTCACAGGTCACAGGTATAGTTAATCAAACACTAAGTGCGATCCACAGTTTTGTCAAAAGGTCCTTTTGGTCAGTACTTTTATGAGTTCCAGCACTTCAATTGGAGACATGTTTTTTTTTTTTTGTCTCATCATTGAGGATAGACCCAACATGAATTAGCTTGTTATACAGTTCATCCCCTTTTGTTAGATGTTCTTGCAGCTCCTTGCAGCAAACTTAAGTTGGTCTCTCTCAGGAAGGTGATTTAAATTACATAAACATCCCCACTTCATGTTGCGAGTGCTGAACTGAGAGAAACATTCTTTTAATTACATGTTTAATGAATCAATGGGAAGGATAGGTACATCTCTTTTGAATTCATCCTCAGGAGTCGTCTGGTAACTGTTACTGCCTTCATAACTGAAAAGTTCAGCAGCGTTTGCTTGAAAAGACAGCCTCGAACTCTAACACATTGGCAATATCTTTTGATGTAATTGAATCATTAAAACCATTCTCTCGAAATTTTTCAATTAACTGAATGCATTTTTTTTCAGTTGATTTGCTACCAACACGACATCTGTTTTCCCTTGAAAAGTTTTGTTGTATATGATTAACTACACTGCTGCTGAGAACTCCATATATTCTGATTATTTCAAGTTCACCAACATTTGAAAATCTCATTAGAGTAATGTTACTGGCAGTATATAACAAGTATGAAAGAATACAAACAAATAAATGGAAAAACTGTGGAGAATATGACAAATTATGTTAATGTGACAGCATTTGATTTTGAGTGCTAGCTAGTCCTAGAATAAAACTATCTCTGAATACAGAACTTAAGTTTGAAGTAATTATTTGGCACATTACATCACCATCTGCTGATAGGAGGTATGCATGCCTGCCTATAAAAGCTTGTGATTTTGAGTCTCACTGAGGAAAAAGTTTTTTTAGGGGTACATAAAATGNTAAGTTTGAAGTAATTATTTGGCACATTACATCACCATCTGCTGATAGGAGGTATGCATGCCTGCCTATAAAAGCTTTATTTTTGAGTCTCACTGAGGAAAAAGTTTTTTTAGGGGTACATAAAATAAGTGATAGTCACCAATATGAGAAGAGGGAAATCATTAATTCCTTTATTTTCCAAAAGTCTTTGGTTCAAAATTTAAATTTACACCAACAACAAATTATGGACATGAGTACAAAACAATTTTGTAATTTATCACAGAAAATAGAAAATACACAAATATGAAATCTGCAGCTTTATGTTACTGTAGCCCTAACCAAACAATGTAACAAAACTACAACTAACTTCAAGACCATTAGATTTAAAATAATGCTTACAAGTTACACATCTCAGATTTTGTCTACAAATATGCTCCAACACACAAAAAAATACCTTTCACAAGAATACCTGCAACTCTTAAATCAAGATAATATGTCAGAAACAACAAAAATACTGAACATTTCCAAATGAATTAACATACAATAAAGAAGTACAGCATCCTGAAATAACATAATATTACAAATATACACAAAGCTTTGTTTCTGTGACGCAAACATGAATGTGTTAGTTTCCCATTTCCACACTATATGCAAATAACTATGCAATAAAATGGACTCATTTATAAACAGTCTCAAATGTTGCTACTAAATCTATGCTAACTAATGAATAAAAAAATATTATATATATTTTATTGCAACAAATAATGTTTAAATTAAATAATTATTTTTTTTTTTTCAAAACAGGAAATTCTTGGAGATGGAGTGTGGATGTATTTACCAACTTTCAACCGTCAATGCACACATCCTGCATGCTAAACACATGATTCTAACTTCTAACACAAATAGTACATACATACGGCTTTGTAGTACATTCAACTAATCCACACATAAATTAAAATATGACAGTATTAAAAAAAAAGAAAGTAATACTTTATAGGTCAAAGTACTTTAAAAAAAATATAGCATAGATACTGCTTACAAACTTCCATTTTTATAGCCACATATAAACATATTCAGTAAGTCTGGATTTACAACTTTGTTGCTGAAGACATCTCTTCTGAGATCTTCAAGACTGCATCAGCATAGTCATCCTTACTGCCTTTCCATCTTGTTTCAGCTAAATGTTTCATCACAACTTGCATATTACAACCAGGAAACGGATTATCATCATCATCAAGAAGAGAAAAAGTCTCAAACATGCGAGTAGCAGCAGCTGAACGGACAGCCACAGAGTTATGGTTCAGATATCTAATCAAGATCTGAAATGCTTCAAGGCCTACATGACCTTTCACCTGTACACAAAAAAAAAAAACTTATAACAAATAAATTTTTATAATAATCTAATCAATGAGCCACTGCTTAACGTTGCTGTGCCTAATGCGGAACTGGCCGAGTGAAAGGATAGGGTTTTATGTGTTAAATGTTTTTAGGTATGTCTTGGCCACCTTCAATGATATCGCTTTCAAACAAATAACACCTTGTTTATCTTCACCCTAACAATATTTCTACAAATTTTTTGTAACATTTTTAAAACCCTGAAAATTACAGGTAAATTAAAATTTATAGACTTAACAGAAACACAAACTCTTATATATTTAGTCCTAATATTTCTCTTGCAGCATAGTTCTCTTAAAAAAAAATTTTTTTGTTTGAAAGTGATATTGTGAAATGTAGCAGACACACCTAAAATCATTTACATGTAAAAACCTATCCTTTCACTCAGCTGGTCCCACAATAAGCAGCACCCTTTAAAAAAATACATTTATCACAACACTGAGGAATATTTCCAAATAAAAGATATGTTTATGAGATCCCACCCACAAGCGCGTGCGCGTGCACACACACACACTTGCATGTAAATGCAATGTTTGTCTCTCTCTTCTTCTCCCCCCCCCCTCTTACCAATAGAATAATATACCAGTAAATTGAATATTTAATAACTCAATACACTTTTTCAACTTGGTAAGGACACCCAAAATTATTAGTTTTTGACCATACCAGATGATATTTTCTAAACAATGACCATTAATTAATTTTTGCTAAGTAATATCTGTGGGAACCATTCAACAGATCTGAACCTAAATTGGCATGTTGACAGTTCAAAACATCAGCATTGAATTAAAAAACTTATGTTTTCAGTCTATCATTTTGGAATTTAATGCCACCTGAAAAACAAAGTTTTTACATCATATCTTGGGACATACTCAACAGATTTCTGTAACATTTGGCATGAGTAGTGATATGGTAGGTTGCCAGAACTTCAATGTAGCAAATTATTAAGTGATTATTTTCAAAATTTGGGCCTTATAAATATTATCTTAACTCAACTTGGTATACTTGCAGTTCTTACTATGTGCACTATATTCACTAAACAACCACCTTGTTAATCTGCCATGTTAAAAGATATTGCCTGAAAAATGAAACTTTCCAACCTATTTTTGGTCATCATTAGAGCATTTTGCTCACTCTTGTTTTAATAACCTCTAGTTAAGAAATGAAGGTAATGGATTTGCCCCTCCCTCTAACTGAGTTTACAACATTCTTTAGCATACAGTTCAGTATAGTAGGGCCTAATAACAGTCAGTTGTTGACCTCACCCCACAATGTGTTTGTATGGGTGAATGAAAACCTACCTCCGTGATCCCTTGATTACTGTTTGGTGAGCGCTTCCTTCACATGTGACCAATCGCATAGTGAAAATAAGCAAAGCAAGAAGACTGGTTGACTTAGCAATTCAACATAAGCTTTACTATCTGTCATGATTAGTTACAAATATATTATGTTGCAATGTTGCTTAATGTCATAAATTTGTACGTATAATACACCATCCATGAGAAAAAGAGTTGTGTCTTATCTGCAACTGCATCTGCTCCCAGAACCTAAGCACAACACTCTAAATCAGCGAGTGTGTATACAAGTTTAGGCTACTATTTGGAATAAATCGGACTGACTGCCATTTCATCAAGGTATTCGAAGCCATGCTTGGCCCAGAAGTACCAGCATGTGCCGCCATTTACATGAATGAGAGTGTGGTGGCTGCAGCCACATGTGAACTGCACCTGGAAAAATTGGAAAGAGTTTTAAGACACCTAGAACAGGAAGGGATAGCTGTGAAAAGAAGATCATATTGGGGGCAGCAATGTGAATGGTTTGCGAAATCTGACTACGAAATAGTGGTGAAGAGGAGACAAAGGTCCATTGCGAGACATTGCCGGTTCTCTTGAAAATGTTTGGGTGTTCCTCAAAGGGTGTCACAATGCATAGTCTATCCAGTGGAGTCAAGTGAAGGCACAAAAGAATCAACCCTTCAGTCAAAAAAAATGGACTGGGAAATCCCTACTGTTATGTTTTGTGCAACACCCAAACCTAAGGAAACAATAGTGAACTCCAGACAAGTAAGTAAAAGGGTATGCAAACTCAGCTGATGAAGGAGCCTAAGAAAATGGGGAATTAACAATCTTAACCGCTTGAGAAAATATTGCGCCTCATGGAGAGAAAAAGGTAGTTTGTTAACAGGAACAGAATGAACACCCTGCTGGGGAGGTGGCAACGTTGTAAATTTTTTGTGAAACAAAAAAAAAACTGAAGATAGAAGTAGATTACAGTATAATAGGAAGAATTATGCTGTACTTTAACCATGTGAACAAAATGATGTTCTTAGACGTTATGTGAGAAGTGGCGTAGGGCAGTGTCTGTCAGGTCTAAAACCGAAAAGAGGCAAAAGAATGGGTGGCCCAGAAGCCCTATGTATTGTGAGAAGACAGAATGAAAAAACATGGCCTAGAGGGCCGTGTCAAATTTAGTTTTTCAACCCCACAGGGTGCCGAACACTGTTTCAGAATGTGGATTGGTAGGGCTGGTAATGGTACTATAAGCATTGGGCAGGTTTTGAATGAGGCTGCAACATACCCTGGTCCCATTATTAGCTAACAAGCTCAACCCCTTCCTGAGAGAGTATCAGGTATGTGGCAATAAAAAGGTGTAGGTGGTGCATGCGAAAATACAAGAATGCAGACACATTTATAGCATATTAAAAAAAACGTGAGTGAGTGAAGAGATTTGGGTGGCTCTTAACATAGAGGTCTTGGGAGCCGATGATGGTGAAAAAAGGTGAGTATGGAGTAGCGCCGGAATGCAAGGACGGAAAAATTGGAAGATCCCAGAGAAAATCCGCCAACCAGTGGCATCGTCCGGCACAGTTCTCACATGCAAAAATCCATGGGCAACCCCACCGGGAATCGAACCCAATTTGCATTGGTGGGAGGCAAGTAGTCTTATCACTACACCACCGAGGCCCCAAAAAGAATGCACTACATTTAATATAAGAGATGAAATATTTTGTACAGTAAGGCAGACAACATTAAAAAACACGGTAGCATTGTTGTGTTCTAATGCAGAGTAATTGAAAGGCAGTAAAGAGACTTGTAACACCAGTGCGTAAAGATGCATTGTTATTAAAAGTAAAGTTGTATGTGACAAACCATTTTGCATCGTGACTGTATTATAATTTTGGTTAGAATTGTCATAGAAATGTGGTTCAAATTTCCATTTATTCATAGTGATTAGCATTGTGCAATATATATATTGAGAATAATGTTAAATGTGTAGTTTTAATTTTATTATGTTTTATTAAAAGATGAGGAAAGCAGGAAAGGGTTGTTTGTAATTGATAGTGTCATGGGTGCCAACCTACTCCCTTTTGTGAAGGGCATTTTCGTGACATTCTAAGGACAAAAAAAAAAAGAGGTAGGCTTTCTCAGTTACGTATAGGGGAGAGAATCTATACATCCAGGAGACGGGGCAAACCAGGATCCCTGCAAAGAGATTAAAAATAAATATAATAATTATGTGATTTTATTATGAACATAGTTAACATGTACGTAAAGAATTACATTAATGTAACCAAATTAATATTTAATTTAGATGCAATAAACAGGGTACTTGAAACCAACAGCTATGTTTGCTATTGTTTGTATTGGGAGCGTCTTATTGGCCAGGCAGTTTTCCCGTGTCTTGAAGCTGTGCTTTTAGGAATTATGTTGTGCTTTTCATATTTGCTATCTGAGTGGCATGAAGAGATTTGGGCGGCTCCTAACATCGAGGTCTTGAGAGCCTGGTTCGCTATCTGAGGGTCACCCTGCAAGGCTGGGGACATCTTGTAAGGGCGTGAGACCTACAATATTTTGTTTATTAAGTTCCTTGCTGGTTTGTTAGACGCCTTGAGAGGTCTGGGGTGGCCATCAAGGTTGCGGGATCGCGTTATTTATCATAATAATTATACTCGCACGCCCAAAAAGTAGGCCGGATAGATTGGGCTTCAGCACAAAGCAGCAGACCAGATCACGCATCGTCTGTGAAATAAACCATAGCGAACCAACTTTCTGCTTCTAGACAACCATAACAAAAAATCAGTGTTTGATGTCTAACTTCACCTCGTAATGGAACAGTGAAATTTTTAATTACTCACTGATGTGACAACATAGATGTGCATGATTAGTTGAAAACTATAACCCAGTAAGGTATAGGAAAGCTAACATTACAGTTGCTTCTAATCCCATTTTAATGACAAAAAAAACATGACATTGGTTGCTACAAGATCAACATTGTTTTGTGCATTTAATATTATGTATTGAATTTAAAAAATTAGGGCATAAAAGCACAGTTCCAAAATAATATCATGTTATATCACTGAAGCAATATTTATTTTTAGAAGTTAATCATTTTATAAATGTTTTTCCTTATAAAGCTTATTATCATAACCCTTAATTACCTTTTGGTAAAAGTGCTGAATATAACCTTACTTTGGTGATTTAATTGTGTAAAGGCTGGACTAGGAGGCTCGGCCTTCGGCTTTACCATACCTTTTGAGAACATTGGTTCAAAGAATTAAAAACTTAATCCACCTACCTAGTTTTTCTGTGCTACCTCATGTTTTGTGGCGGGTTGAGTGCGGTGGGTGTTCCTTTACTTTTGGTAAAGGGACATTAATAGTGCTTCTGAATTTGTGACAGGGAGTGGTGATATATAAATAGTCATCTTCACAATTAGTATTATAACATTATTATTATTATGGCATTTTTGTACATTGATGGTTCTTTGAATGATTTCTGGTATGAACGTCGTCATCTCGCTCACATTCTAATCAATACCTGATAGTGACTTCATGAGAAAGCAAAAATCTGGATATTCATTTGATTGGAAATTAATCTCTCTTGTCTTGTGGTTTTCATTTTTGGTAGTTTAGCTTTTATGTATGCTGTCCAAATATTTAGGAAAATGGCACTCAGATGGTGATGATCCCTCAACGACAAAGAAAAAACACATGGCTAAAGAAAACAATAACAAAACAGAAAAAGTTTAGCTATTGATTTATTTCTGCACCTTTGTCTCAACTCTTCACTGCAGTTTAACTTTATATTGTTTATCTTACAGTTAGACATAGAATTTCATACAACAGCATGGATTAATGTATTCAAATAATAAGATGTATATTTAATGATTTAGAAATAGCCAAGAGCTAGTCTTCTGGCCATACTAAAGTTGACACTCTTGTTGTAAATGTGTTTGCTATGAAAGTGACAAGTCACTATTTGCCTTAATTAGTAGACCATCCAAGGATAATCTTGCTATACCATTTGCAACACAATATATGCCTTGAATTATGGCTACAGAAAGATTTTCCCTGTTTGCCTACATTATTTCAATCCCCACGCTAGTATTCAGAACTGTCTTCCTAGATTTTGTACAACAAACAGATGAAACTTCAGGATCCACTGCAAAACTGATTTTAAAAAGCTGTACAGATCATGGATTAAATTTTGAGAATGCTTGAGCATATGGAGGCCATAATGCCAATGTGAATTTTTGTAAAAATAAATCTGTATTGTAGAATCTAAAGGAAGATGGTTGTGGAAATCTATTTGAGGCTTGTTGCAGTAACCATATACTTCATAATGCTGTGTTGGGTGCTTTCTTCAATTTAAAAAAAAACTAGAAAAGGAATTGATTAATGTACTGAATAAAATTTTGAAGTGATGTTACTTCTCTTCAATCTACAAAAAAAAATAAAGTGTTGGTATGGACATGCATTCAGCAATTTGGTAACTGATCTCCATGAAGCTTACTACTGCATGCCTTAAGAAAGTTATGAGTTGAGGAATATAAAAATTGTTTAATTTCCTTAGCCTTATCAAACAGTATGACAGTTTTCAGTGATTTTGATATGAATGTAATAGCAATGAACATGGATAATGTAAACATAGATTTGTTGTTTGATGAATGTGAAGTAGTGAAAGAAGTGATTGAACATAAAATTTTAATGATGGCTACAAATTTCAGCAGCAAATCAGTGAAAGAAAGATGGATATCTGTGTTCACTGTAATGAAAAATGATGCAGTATAACTAGAGAAGCTCATCAGCATAGACCTGCTCGTGTAAAATGTATTTTCTCAATGATAAACCACAAATGGTCAAACAGCAGGAACATATGCTGTGTTCTTTCAATGAAGTCAAAATTGAAAAATTTGTGTCTATTCAGAACTGGACTGTTACAATTTTTATACAGCTGTAAATAAAGATATGACATTATTAAGATATACCAGATATTCAGAAAAATATAAACAAAAGTGAGGCAATACTGTTATTTAAAATATAAAAGAGTGCTTGTTTCCATGTATTTTTTTTGTATATTTAATATTTCCAATGCATTGTTAAAAACTGCCCAAATTCAGCAGATCAGGTTATTCTTAAAAGTTTAATGTTAAAATATTACCACTTTTTGAATCTCTGCATTAAATAATTTAGTAAATTTCCAGTTACTAGGACATTCATTTTATGAATAACCTTATTTACTTTAATAAATGGTGGGACATATTAAAAATATATAAAGTACCAATTTCCCGAATTTTTGCTAAAAAAAAAAGTAGTAAAATTTACTTTATTCTAACAGAACTCAACTGACAATCCTAACTGTGGAAAATAAAAAAGAAATCCCAGTTGTATTTAACAACATAAGAGAGGCCATAAAGAAGCAGCATGTTTGCATTTTTACAAACTGGTACATTGGTTTCAAGTGTGCCTAAGAAGAATGAGCTGTTGTTAATGAGTTGGAAGGTCACTGTTCAGTGTATAGTATAAGCAACAGGTGGCAGTGTGGTAGAGAGATTTGGGCGACTCTTAACATCAAGGTCTTGAGAGCCGATGAAATGCAAGAGCCGGGGAAACTGGAGATCCCCGAGAAAACCCGCCGATCAGTGGCATCGTCTGGTACCCTTCCTGCATCAAAAACCTGAAAGTAAATGACCCCGCTGAGAATTTAACATGGTTCGCCTAGGTGGGAGGAGAGCAGTCTGACCACTACACTACCATGGCCCCAGCAACATATGGCCTTTGACAGAATGTTTCTAAATACTGAACATTGGTGACATCAATTTTTGAATAATCTACAAGTCAAACACAGATGTCACAAAATCAAAATGTGCCTTTGGAAGACTTGAGTTTTGGAGCTTATAAAGCCGCATTTCATAAGTAGATCTTTATCACCAATCTGCCAAAGATCTCACAAAAAAAAATGAAAAGAACAGAAGGACTTGATAAAACTGGACCCTAAAACTGAACAAGGGATAAAGATAAAGGAAAATGTTACATCTGTACAGGAAAAAAATTAATACGTAGACGATGAAAGTGTGCAGTACTTGTGACAAGTGGATCTGTAATCAACATACAGTTTATAAATGCAAAGCACAAGAGGGATAATAATTTGAGACAATGTGAAATCTTATATTTTATGTACGTATATTAGGGTGTCCCAAAACATAAGGGAAAATTTTTTTTTCGCGAAATCAAATACGCATACCCTCTATTTTTTTTCTGTTTGACCTTAATAACTCAAATAATAAATATTACCGTGATTGGATAATGATAACCAGTGCCAACATGATTCCAAACGTAAGACATGAAATTTTGTATGGAGTTAGTATCGAAGGATTTTAGAACTTTATGTTTATTTGGTAAATAAAACACCAATATACCTAATTGTATAATAATGACTAATTACAAGTAAAAATCTTTAAATTAGGCTTTAACTTAAAATTAGGCTTTAAATTTTCATTTCAAAGTTTGCTTTTTGCAGTCAGGATAAATCTTCCGGTGTTCTTGTATGCAACGTAATAAAAAATAAAAATTGCTTTTGTTCTTCATCAACCGTGATTAAACCATGAAAGTTTTGCATCAACTTGACCGCTCTTTCAGCTGTATCGTTCACTGCCCTCAGCGTTGAAACTGTCCTTCTGGTTTCTTGAAACGAGGCATTATTTGCCCACAAAGTAGGACATTCGTGGAGGAAACTGTCACCAATTTTAAGACGGTTGAACAAAGACTTGCTTTTGATGGAAATGAAGTCATCAACGTTTTTCTCTGAAATAAAAAAAGACAATAGTTAACAAAATTGTAATCTAACAGAAAAAAAAACAATTACTATATTTGCTTATTGAACAAACCATACAATGGGCCACAAAGTTCTTCCTTCAATGGGATGTAACGTTTGCCATGAGTTGATACATTCTCTTTGGTTAAATTTTCAACCATTTTAACTTTAGTTTCATGGTCCACTTCATCAGTTAAATACCATAAATGCTGGCTAAACTTCTGTAAAGCTGCTTTTGAGATGCTTTTATCAATTTTTTCGTAAGCCTTCATCGCCTTCAAAAAGCACAAATCTTGGTAAGGTGCTTTTACTGCCATAATGCATTAGAGACAGTNATTTTTTCGTAAGCCTTCATCGCCTTCAAAAAGCACAAATCTTGGTAAGGTGCTTTTACTGCCATAATGCATTGGAGACATTGCTTGACGTAGGATGTCACGAACAGGCAAACGTCAAACAGCACCGCCTTATCCTTGCTCGTAATTTTGAATTGAGCACTAAGCAATGATATTTTCAGGGAGTAAATTGCTTGCGCCATCCATCGAGCTTGGTGCATGGCACCTGGAGGGCAAATTTTAAATTTTCTCTGTGTATCTCCACCTAAAAATATCACAGTAAGCTCTATCATCTCTCGATAGTCATCTCTGACTATTTCTTTGGTCAGTTCAGTCCGGTAAAACTCAAGCAAATCGTCAATTTCGGAAACAGTCAGGTGCAGTGTAAGGTTTTCTTTAAAGCACTGTATTTTATCAAGATCAACAGCTTTCCAGTTATCTCGGAACTTTTTGAAGAGTGCAATATCAGGACTTGTAGTCACTTGGCTGATTTTTACTTCGAACACGCCTTTTAATACCAACTCATACATGTGATGGCGGCAAGCAAAAACAAGAATTTCTCTGTTAAGTTTTTGATCAAGAAGCACACAGGCACCATTGATACGACCTGTATTTGAAGTCCTAGTGTCACAACAAAGAATTTGCACTTTGTCTTCGAGATTTCAGTCTACAATCGCGTTCCAAATAGCCTGCGCCTGTTCGCTTCCTGAAGAGCTTTCCAACCTTGGCACAGCGATAAGTTGTTCTTTATTTCCATATGAAATAACTATTGGAAGACGTTCCTCTTTCGATTTCCGAGCATCTAACGCAGGCAACAGTTTGCCATCCCAGTGAACAGTCACCACATCTGGAACCTCGTTTTGAAAATTAATTTTTATGGCTTCTGCACGCTCTTTCCATTTTTTCATACGAATTCTTTGAATCGAAGACTTACTTATGGGAAATTCATCAGTATTATATCCAAGTGCCTCAATAGTACCTTCAATAATAAATACAGAATCTCTAATACTTAGCTGATACCTATACAGCGCTGCTACTAGCTTTGGAGTAATGAATTCTTTCGGCATAGGTGTTTTACTCGGCCCGGGTTGTATTTTCTCGATCAGAGTTGGTAAATCTTCTTGTAGATGTATGTTTTCATTAGAATCCGAAGATAAGTCGTTTTGTAACGGTTCACGATATGATGTCGAAGCATCTGGCGCGGAGGAATATTTAGCACGCCGGTTTTCTTCCTCAATAGATCTGACTGAGGTGCTCTCTTTCCTCTTAATCAGCCAGTTTTTTGTCTACACCAGCTATGTGACAAGGCGACCTGGCTTTCTCTGTAGCTCCAAAAGGATTTTATCTTCATTTATTTTCATTAACTGAAGCGCATCGGCCCTGAGCCATGTCAAACAAGTTATTTAAGTTGTTGACGAACTCTTGTCAGCGCTGCTTAAATACATTTTTGGTTTTTTGTACATTTTTTTGCAAGTCCCTCCAAACTTGATATAGGTTCACTAGTTTTTTCACACAATTAGGTAGAGATTTGGTTGGTATACGTGCCTTTTCCCAAAAGATAATTCACTCGCGAATAGTGAGATTTGCGCTTTCATTGACAGTTAAATTCACTTCACAGATATTGTAAAACAAAACTGCAAGGACTTGTTCATTAGATGGAAGTTTTGAACCCGTTATTTGATGATTTACATCACCTATTAAAAAAATACCCTTTTTAGAACTACGTAATTCCACTGACATGTTGGCTGATTGAAAACAATACTTTTACTAACAAAATAGCAAGTATTTACAAGCACATCAAAGCATCGGCTCGCGTTCACCTTATGCAGCCAGTACTGACATTGACGTGAACCGCACGTTCACGAGTCCTTTTGCCCACTGACTGCCGCAGTATGCCCACACCAGACGCACTACACCGACAGGCTTGTGGGCACGAGTGCATTAGTGTTTATTATTTATTCAGTTTATTTCGTCAGTGTATTTGTAAATAATGTCAGTGTGTAATTCATTTATAATTTGTTTTGTCATCAGGAGACAATTTGCCCAGCCACAGCCAGAGACATGTGACATTCTACATTTGGCAATGCTGTGGCTGGTGCAATGAAAACATTTAGAATAAGTATTATCATTTTTATTATGTATTTGTGTAATTGTAATTATGTTTTGTTGTGTTAATTTAGTTCATATCATTTTTCATCCCATAATCATCTTTTAGTGTATATTATGTTTCACTGTACCACCGCATGGCGTCGGCGGCGTCTAGGCGGCGGAAGCCGACGCACATTTCCGGCAGTATTAGCCAGGACTTGGACGAGCTCGGACGTTACGCTCTCCCCACTCCGCAGAAGCCCTAGCAAGGACATCATCTGTCGAACAGTTACCAGTCGCATCTGGAACATTATAAATCATTATCATCGTCTCTTTCCTGACTTAACTTGCATAGCGCCGAGGGGAGAGCGACGTTATTATTTATCGGGAATCAAAAGTGCATTTCGAGCTTCACATGATAAGACCACGTGGTCGCTTGTAGTTCCTGGCCATTTAAGCCACGTGTCTTCTGT
>NQII01000053.1:1215164-1256453 GCA_002778355.1 Clitarchus hookeri | reverse complement strand
GACGTTATTATTTATCGGGAATCAAAAGTGCATTTCGAGCTTCACATGATAAGACCACATGGTCGCTTGTAGTTCCTGGCCATTCAGGCCACGTGTCTTCTGTATAGTTGAGTGTACATAACGGGGTAATAAATACCTTAACAACCAGCACCACTGTTTTTATTGATAATCAAGTACGGCGTGCGAGGTGGCCGACAACCTCGGCAACGTGTGTATGACGGAGTGTTTACCAGAGTCCCTAGGCTGTCGGCCGAACGACCCTACATCTCATCAGCTCACCGCAGAGCTGTGGCGCCGGGCACACACATATTACTTCACAACTCTGGAAACACCGCAGATCAAGTTGGCTTTATCGTCGTAGCCAAGCTTGGTCACGTCAACATGTTTCAATGTAAGTCGGCACAGGTTGCTGAGGTCCTAGGTATATGAAATTTAATCTACAATTGTTTTGACACCATAGAAATAAATTAAGAAGGTATACGTTTAAAAAAAATAACTGATTTTTTTGGGACACCCTAATGTATATCTTTTATTATGAGTAAAGTTTGACTTTAAATTTATTTTAATATTTCACAGCAAATATGTGAATTAATTTAGTTCTTAACATCATGTTAAAGTAACCGATGTCACATTTAGTAATGGCATGTAACAAATTACGAGTAACCACGTTATTGGTAACAATTACTTTTTGAGTAATTTTTACTTGTAATTAGTTACATGCAAAAAAAAGTAATTTTTACTTGTAATCTACTTATGGTGAAAAATATGTAATCGTTACTTATCAGTAATAATTACTTTTTATTACTTCATTTATGGATTTTATTATAATTTTACTTATATTTTAATTTTTACTGCTTTATAATTGCAAACAAGTAACAATCACAAAGGTGATAATATTGATTTTAATTTATACAAAATGGTGCATTAGCTACAGTTACCGTACTGGGTTTTGAAACCTATATCTTAAATAAGCTGTTTTGGAGTTCAGACAATGGGTGGAATGAAGTTATGAAACGGACTCATTTGGACTGTGAATTTAGATTTCATTACCTTTTTCACTAAGTAATTAATTTTGCATGCCTCTCGTTTTCAGCATAATCACTAACTAAACTGTTTTGGCTTTTACATGCAACATTGTCACGCCAATATAATAAGTCATTACAATATTTGTGACTATGAATGAAGCAATTTGTACATATTTAGTAACTTTTAATGCTGCTTACCATATTCTACCACGTCAATTTTAATGTGTCTCAATACAATTTATGTAATCAGCTCTCCATCCGAAGAATGCTCGAAGCAAATTCACGCTGTAGTGTTATCTTCCCTGTTTGTTGGAAACATATTTTGTATTGCGGTTTTAATAAAATGACTGGTAATATATATGTAACTGTGTTTATTGACAAACCTTTGCAAATGGCTACGTCAAGTAACTCACGAAGTGAATTTAGTTATGAACAAAGCATTTACATTTTTGTGGACTTGCAAAAATATTTTGAACTTTCAAGCACATAGTCTAAAGAAAATATGTCTGTTAAATGCAAGTAGTGTGTTGGATATTTAAGATTCTAAGTTCAGCATGGACCACCCCTTCAAACTTCAGAAAGCATAATAGGAGTTTCATTACTGATAAGTACGTTCTTTAATACTGAATTTAAGTGCATTAGATGACACGCGATAAGACCTGTCCTCTCATTTTGTATTAACATGGATGTCTGTAGTAACATGATCAGTATCAATGCATAATTTATGGCATCATTTTTGGCTATACTTGCTGATTTCTTCTTGCAACAGCGCACTGCTGTACACTACCGACATTACTAGTGGTGTAGGAAGCAGAGTTGGGAATATTTGTAAGTTATAATTTGTNGCAGAGTTGGGAATATTTGTAAGTTATAATTTGTCTAGAGAAAGTGGTTGAAGTTATGGTGGTATTTGTTTTAGATTTCCTAAGTTTTTATTCAACTGTTTCACACTTATCCTCATAGTCCTTTCCAATAGGACTAACACAGAATGTAGGCCGAATATAATAATGTACCAGCATGGAAAAACTTTTAAAAGTAGGCTATTTCAAATTAAAAATAAAAACAAAGTAATTTTGTTTTTAATTGTAATTTTACTGATAAATTTCACTGGAAGTAATTTTTACTTGCAATTAGTTACAATTTTCCACACGTAATTGTACTTGAGCCCAATTACAATTTTCCTGTACTTTTACCAATACTGGTTGCATCTTTGTCTTATTTACAGTTCATTTGATTGCTCTAGAATGTTACTCACTAGATTATAAAACCAAATTTTAAAGTAAATTTATTGTTCAAATAAAAGTTGTTTTGTTTTCAATGTTTAAAAAAAAAATCAATATTTTTAATGGCAAATAGCACCAAAGTTCATAGAGATGGTGGGACTATATTTAACTGAAGAAATAATTCTAAATGAATATTTTAATTTTGAAAGTGATTTTAATTATTATTAGCAGGAGGAATTATATGATTGATTCAATTACTATAATTAGAACATATTTAAATCAGGGTGGCTAAACAGAACACTAAACTAAATTCCCTGACATTTCCAGCTTTCCCTGTCTCCATCACAATCTATTAATAAAATAAAACAAAAAATTCTGTAGACATTTTAATTATTTGAACCCTTGTACATTAATAAAAAAACGTTTCTATGAAATTATGTTTTCGTGACTATCTACTTAAAAGAATGTAAATATTTATTAATTTACTATGTGCATGAATTATGCAAATATATGTTATAAAATACATATTTAGTCATTTCAGTTATAAAACATATGTTCTAACTTTTGTTATACAGTAATACCCCGGACTTACGCGATATGTGGGATTGAGCGATAACCGTGTAAGTCAAATTCACATAAGTCGGGGTTCAATTTTGCATATAAATACTTATAAGTTATGTTTAATTGGGACCAGAGTCTAAAGAAAACAATAATTCAAAAGAAAAATGTTTAATAAAATGTTAGATAATAAAACAATTTACATTGTTATGAATAAAAAAATGTAAACCGAAGTTATTTTGACGTAGAAGGCTTCATATATTCTAACATTGTCGCCTGATGAGTTAAATTTTTCTTCTTTTCACGCAAAATTTCCTTGTAGCACGCCAATAACTTTTTTATTCCCCGTTTTGTAGTAGAAATGCGCTCTTCAATGGAGTCTATTTTTTTTTTATTTGTAAACCCTTTTCAATTGAACTTAGGCCTTCTGTTAAGTTTGCAATCGTCATTTGATTTTCCGATTCAACTTGGTCTAACGAATCAGTTTGTTCAATGTCTTGCTCATGCTCACGCATTTCTATAAGCTCGTCAATTGTCAGCTCTTGATTGTGTGAATCCAGCAATTCTTGAACATCAGCACCATCCACCTCTAAATTTAATTGTTTGGCAATATCAACCATTTCTTACACAATTACACTATCGATTTGTTCAAGATCTGGCGCGATTCTCCTTGGGTTTCGGCGGCGAAAAAGAATGGACACAGTTTTATCCAGACGCCATTCAAAGTTTTTTGTGAAATCTCATTCCAAGATTGTCCAACAATCCTAACAGCATCTAAAACATTGAATTGCTTCCAAAAGTTTTTGACAGAAAGCTCATTGTCTTGTCGCATAGCTTCATGTAGATGCGCAAACGATTGTCTTANAAGCACGCTGGTGGTGTTTGGTGGCAAAAATACAACTTTCACCAGTGGGTCGAAATTAATAGAGAGTAGCAGGAGGGTGACCTGGTGCATTGTCAATTATTAGCATCACTTTAAATGGGATTTATTTTAATTGGCAATAACATTCGACTTCAGGAATAAAATGATGGCAAAACCAGTCTTCAAAAAGAGAACCTGTCACCCAAGCTTTTGCATTAGACTTCCAAATGACGGGCAAACCAGCTTTAGATTAATTTTTTAAGGCTCTTGGATTTTCTGAGCGATAAACTAAGAGAGGTTTCAATTTACAATCACCAGCTGCATTCGCACCAACCATCACTGTAAATCAATCTTTGGTGGCTTTAAAACCTGGAAAGGTTTTCTCTTCACGCGCGACAAAAGTTCTTTTAGGCATTTTCTTCCAAAAAAGACCGGTTTCGTCTACGTTGAATATGGCTTGGCTAGTGTAGCCACCTTCTATGATTGTCTTGAGTTTTTCTGGATAGAAAGATACTGCTTCTTTATCAGCGCTTGCCGCCTCTCCACTCTCTGCGATGCTATACCAACTAGAACGACTTTTGAATCGGCAGAGCTGCCAGCCGTTACTAACTTTAAACATTTCATCTTTGGCCGCCTCCCCAGCTTCTTCTCTTAGTCTCTCAAAAATCTGCTTAGCTTGAGAGCACACCGTGTTTTGATCAACAGGACAATTTTTCACTCGTACTTGATTATCACAACATAATTTTAACAATGTTTACATCAGAGCGATAATACCATGACGTTTACAAATGATGCTTGAATTCAAAGATTGAGAATCTTTCACAGCTTCCACAACTTTTTTTTTTCTTTTATAATCGTTTGGACTGTTGATTCCGGTAGGTCAAATTTCTTTGCCAATTCACAAATTTTAATTTTTGCTTCAAAGTCTTTGATAATATTCAGTTTACACTCCAAAGATAGCAATTTTCTTTTCTTGTTTGATTCAAATGACACATTTTTTGTTCTTTTGGATAACATAATTAGAGTTAACAATAAAACGTACTGCGTACGTAAAAAAATTCCAGGCGGAACACATTCAAACCTGTTGTAAACCGAACACTGACTTGGCGGGGTGGGAGAGCCGAGGCGCGCGGTGCTCAAAAAGAAAAACTGCGTATCTCCAAATTTGCGTAAAACAGGGTAGCGTAAGTCGGGGTATTACTGTACCTGCAAATTAAATTTTCTGGCTTGAAAATATTTGTGTGGTACTAGCAACATATGGCTGAAATACATAAGATATAATATTGTAGAAATATGGAAATAATACAAACACACTTACTATTATAGGCTACGAAAATTTCCATGTCATATGAATTATTATTGTTGTGATGCACCACAAGGAGCATTCAAAGATTGGTTTGGAATGCCACAAATGGCAACACTCAAACTCACCAGTCAATGTTCAAGACTACTGATTGCAGTGTGGTAGAAGATTAGGGCCAAAGTAGAGTAATAGAAAATGCACTTTATTTTGTAATAACCTTAACAGAAAATTTAAGATACATTACATAATGCACTCTTTGCTATAAGAAATAAATTTTATAATGTACTCACAAAAATAAACTATGTATTATCTTTATATTATGCACCTTCTCAAACAGAATTTCAATGGAATCTCATATAATATAAATATGTGCAATCATCACCTACAAAATTAAAGTAGTATAAAAATGAGAAATACCAAGCAAAACAACACGGCCAATTAATTTGCTGTGTTTTAGATGCTATTGCCAACATTGTAAACAACTGAAATAAACCACTTGCAACACATTGCATTGACATTCTGCAAATGCTACTTTCACAAAAACCCCTATAACATGAACAACTTTTCAACAAGCATGAAAAATTCACTGACATCTCAGAAAATTTCCTGACATTTTCTAGTTCTCCCTGTCCAAAAGTCCCTGTTTTCCTGGTTTTCCCTGCCTCTGGCTACCCTGTAAATTATGTTTGCTTCCTCTTTACATGTCTATTTGTAGAAAAAATAAACAATTTAATTCTAAAAGCAAATTGAATTGTAAGTAAAAAGCTCACTAGCAACCAACCACTTAATTATTGTTGTAGCAACCAATGATAGCTCAAATATATCTCAGTAACTTTTCAACTGAGTCCAACCACATAGCAATGAGCAATACATGACCCCGTTTTAGGGATTTCGGGACAAATGGGAGTCTGGAGATACA
The DNA here is from genome assembly GCA_002778355.1 of Clitarchus hookeri. Classification (NCBI taxonomy): domain Eukaryota; kingdom Metazoa; phylum Arthropoda; class Insecta; order Phasmatodea; family Phasmatidae; genus Clitarchus; species Clitarchus hookeri. The sequence continues at coordinate 1,250,563 of NQII01000053.1, read as the reverse complement.
CCCCCACATTTTAGGGGTTTCCTGCTCAGTGGGGACCGAAGCCCATTTTGAAAAACAGTACTTAAGGTTGGGCACTACTGAAGGGCATCCCTGCCAAATTTGGTCCGGATACACCAAACAGTGTAAAATTGTATAGAGAACAAACATACATACTTTAAGATTATATATATATATATATATATATATATATATATATATACTTTAAGATTTTATATATATAGACACAAACACACATACAGGGTTTTTTTTTTAAAAACGCTGACCAACTCTGGCAGGTTACTCCTTACAAAAATATAAGACTAAAACCTATGTACCACTTTTCCCTTCAGTGATTATTAAGGGAGCTATGTTGTCCTTAAAAATCAAATTTTGAAATGATTTCAGCAAAAAATATCCTGAAGTACTTGCAATTAAATAACAAGTCAGTGAATAGTGATATGTATAATGGAGATCTTATTCCTATGAAAATGTGGTTGGTAATATCATACCCCTTTATTCAGTAAATGGAGGTTGCCACCCTACGTTCGCATTAAAATTTACAACAATAAGCTGTTAACTATTAGTCGAGACAAATTGTGAATCAGCATGTTTAAATCAACAGAAAAGGTTGCCTTATTGGAACACTCTCAGGTAAACTGTTTTTGAGAAATCCATGTGGAAATTTCAAACAGGTCAGTGATGTGACAGGTAAGCAACAGATAATATATGTGAAGGTGCTACACCACTTGGCATATGACTACTAGATACAGTAGTAATGCCCTGATAGCAGTCGTAGTAAATACAGTATGCAATCAGTTATGTGGCTGAATTGATTAATTAGTGCACTTACTTTTGTAAATTAGGAATTTTGTAATGTTTCAATATCTTCGTTTACTACAGTATTATCTGCCTTGTGTTCATTTTGCAGACACAGTACATTACCACTTGCTTACTAGTGTGCCCCTTTGGAAGCGCACAATACATCAACATGCCGTCATAATTTGTTAACGCAACTCACCTGGTCTCACACCTAGCACACAACTCTTTGCATGTTTAAAGCACAGTGAGTCTGATGTCTTGAAATGCCTAGTTGTATTAAAGGCAACAGCATTTTTCTAACTAGAAATTAAAAACTATAAATTTTAAAATGTTGAATGGTTTATAGCAGCATTCATTGAGAAATTTGGAATACCCAAAAACAAATTAATTTAAGGTCCCTAATTGCAGCAGAAATAATACAAGCCAAGTAAGGGAAAAACAATATGCACTTGACGTCTGACACCTAAAATCACAGAGCCTGAACTAATTGCAATTATTTTAAGTCAGCTACCCAGCAGTGGGTGACAAGATGCCTAACTACTCTGACCAAATTTAGGAACCAATTGCTGAAATTTGAGAGCCTGGAAAAGCAGACCAGAGCTACTCAACAAATGGATATGATGAAACCAACTAATCGCCTTTGTACCAAACACATCAGCACGATAAAAATTTTCAAAAGTAAATCTTATAATATGACTTTTGCAAATGATAGCTCACATAACACTAACAGTAAATGGTTGGCTCCTAAAGGTCAAAGGGACTACAGAATAAAAGGTTATTACCACCACTGCGACAACAGCCTCTACAGAAATAACCAGTATAGAACAGGTGGTAAATCAAAAAACAAATGTGACAGACAAAAACCGCATAACCAGTAGCAGCCTCGTAGTCCAAATGGATGACTGTCACATGTCATGTTTGACCCACAATAAATGGGGATGATGGGCGCATATCCCAATCCTGGTCCACCCCCACCATTCAACCAAAGTTTGTTGTGGGAGAATACTACCTGCTTAAATCTCAATTAACATATCTGAAATTAATAGACTGGTTCTTGGCAAATGTGTTGTTTCTTAACAATGAAAAAAACATGTTATATAGAATTTTTTTTACAAAATAAGATTAGTTCAGATGTACTTATAAGCTATAATGATAATAATTTACCAAATGCAAGTTTTGCTAAGTGTCTCGGTTTATATATTGATAATCATTTAAATTGGAAAAAACATATCAGTTATATAACTAATAAACTTAGTGCAACCGGTTTTTTGCTTAGGCACCTATCATTATTAATATCTAAATCACCCCTCAAGCAAGTATATTTAGCGTACTTTCACTCCATATTATCAAATGGAGTTTTATTTTGGGGTACTTCGACAGACAGTGGTAAAGTGTTTCCACTTCAAAAGAGGGATATAAGGATATTTTGTAATAAACATCAAAGGGAATCATGTAGACAGATCTTCAAAAAAGGACAAAATACTTACCTTAACGTCAATATATTTATGAAGTTCTTTCATATGTTTCTGATAACCAAGATAAAGTTCTTCCTAATAGTGTAATCCATAATTATAAAACCAGATCTGTAGGAAAATTACATATTCCATCTGCTTCCCTTTCAATTTTAAAAAAAGATTACACTTCTCAGCTATAAAATTTTTAATTCTTTGCCATCTGATTATCAAATACTGTGCTAGAGTAATAAAACTCAATTTAAACTTAATTTAAATTGTTTTGAATATCTAATGTATTTTATTCTGTACCTTAACATTTTAGTCATTTTAATTAGTCAGCTCTCACTACAAAGTACAATGTACTTATGCTGATTTGTATGTGGAACTTTTATATAAGAATTATGATTTTATTTATATGAATTGTTTATAATTTAAGTGTATGTATGGACATGCCTCATATCCAAAGTGTCTGTGACATGCTATAGGATCAATCATGGTAAATAAAAACAAACAACAAACAATATACGTTTACTAGCATGCCAGTGCAAATGTGGATGCAAATCCACAGTAGTCGCAGACAGCACAAAGCAACTTTATTTGTTGTCTTTATCTCAATTGGTTCACTTAGTCATGCACATACTATTGTCTATCTTCTGCTATAGTTTTTTTTATCAATAGAATGCCACTGAAATGTGCATATAAAGACGCAGATTATAAAATTTAAAAAGACCTTGTAATACATCTTAAGAAAAGTTAAAAATAATTTCAATGTATCAAGATGCCAATAGATTTTTCATGTGAAATGTGACTATTTCAATGTGTATTTATATTCCTTTATACAAAATTCATATAGTTATAGCTTATATTAGAGTAAATACTGCCACCTTGTGTTTCCCTTATAATAATGTTTTATTGTGTTACAACTCTAGAGTGAGTTGAGGCTGAGTTTTGCTACATGTTATAATATTGAGAATAAGAAATATTTACTGATTAAAATAATAAGCCTTGCCATTAAGAATTGTATAGTACTACATTTTATATATAGCTACCCTGCTACATTATTCTGCATCTTCATCACCACAGGTAAACATTACATGTGCACAGCAAATCTTGTTCTGATTTATAGTTTGTGACATTTATGTTTATGTAAGTGGATATTGGATACTGTTTACTTCGTAGTTCTTCTAGCATTTTTATGTTTTGGAATCATGCCCATTTTCAAATTAAATGCATCATAACATTGGTATTTTATATGAAGTTAAACTTAATGTTATCTACAAATTCAAGTTATATAAAATGCAAGTGACATAGATTACGCAAAAATATAACTCTTACATACATCAGGGTTCTACTGTACTCCAACACAAAACAACCAAATATATAATATATAGAGAAATAATTTTAACACATGCACACACATCAGTGATTTAAAGTAAATAAAGTCTACTTGAAAGAATTTTGTCCAAACTGCCTAAATAATATAAGTTAGAAGAAGTTATAAGTAAATTGATTACTTGCAGTTTCTATAAGGAGAAGAAAACTGCTAGCAGTAAACAAAAATGCAAATTCTTATTAGAGGTAGATAAACACAACATTGTTTATTTTCATAATAATTTTGTATAGATAATTTAATACCTACAAAACAAAGAAATTTGTGTGTAACTAATTTTTAAACTATTTAAAAAGATAAAGAATGGCAATGTGACTTTAGATTAATGACCCAATTAAAAGTCATGCTCCTGGAAGTAATTTTAAACAGAGGCCACTTACCAATGTTAGAGCACTCAAAATTGAAATGACAGCCTTCATTCTATTAAAATCTCTGTATTTTCTCATGTCTCTCTTAATTATGGATAAGATGTCTGTTGCAAAATTAGCATCTTCATCAAGTAAGACATGGTTCAGAGCTCCGCAGTCCAAGAGACGGTTGAAAAAAAATAAAACTGGATTTGACAAATGTTCCACATTATTAGAACCATCTAATATTTTCAGCATTCCTTTGGCAATAGCACATGCCTTTTCAAAAGGAATCTCCTCCAAGGTTTCAAATAAGACTGCACTGACATTCAAAACCTGGAACAAAATGAAATCTTAATAAATAATTTGCAAGATACAGGACCAGTTAACAGGTCATATAAATTAGCTTATATGAAAAAATCCCATTCCCTAAAAATTTAATAATACAAATAATGAATCAATGTCTATTCTACAATTAACAAACTCAATACCAATTTTGAAAACCAGAAAGAACATGTAATATTAACACTGCAATATAATCATGCCTTATGTGACCTTTCTTTCAAAATAAACTGTTGCATGAATTATGTATCTAGGTGTACTGGTCTGTGACACATGAAAAGTGTGTTGCTGCTATTTTAACTAGATGTAATTTACATTGTGTAGCTGACTTAATTTAAATCTGATGAGTGTGTTTCCTACTTCATTTTAGAGTGTTTTGCTTTTGCAATTACACTATTGCTCAAGTGGCAATATATTTATACACTCGTTGCTATAAAAATAGCTGCACCCAGAATTAATTATGCACAAGAGATGGAAGTTGGTATACAGTACTATCACAGATAATATTGCAGCTGATTTATGTATGGCTGTGGATGGTGACATGGACCTGTCCCAGGGGTGCTAACAATGCTACAACCATGGTAACATAAACAGTCACAGGTTGAAGCAGAGTGCAATATAATAAGAGTGAATGTGAAGTGAACATCAGCGAGCCGCCAGCATGCCTCAGCAATGGGTTTGACACAGGTATAAACAACTTACAGAGTTCAACACAGAGAAAATCAATGAACTATTTAACATATGGGTGTGAAAAATAAAACACCACGAAGGAAGCATTCAAATTCAAAATCACAAAAATTGGAAAGAAGGGTATGATGTGCAAATTATTGGAATTTTAGAATTATTGTGCATGTCTAGATGTAGCAGTATTCTCTGAACTGATGCGTAAAACCATATAAACAAAGGACTGTTGAAGAGCCAGATGTGTATAGTAGTCAGTTGTAAGTGAGCTGTATACACAGTTGAATCACACTATTATGACCACTTGCTAATATCCAGAGTAACTACCCTTCACAGCACAGACAGCAGCTAGACGAGCTGACAGTGACTCAGTCAGGTGCTGATAGGTCTCCATGGGTATCTGCAGCCATGCTGTCTGTAGTGCATTCCATAACTGTTGAAGGGTGCATGGCAGAAAAGACAAATGGTGAACACGACGATCAAGGTGGTACCACAGATGTTCAATTGGATTGAGATTGAGGCTGTTTGGGGGCCAGGGAAGAACTTTAAAAGTCTTGATCGTGCTCTTCAAGCCACATGCGGACACTTCTAGCCATGTAGCAAGGCGCATTATCATGCTGGAAGATCCCATCCTTCCAAGGCAAGACAATCATCATGTACAGATGGATGTGATCACAGAGGATGGATTCATAACCAAATAGATCTAGAGTGCCTTCCACACGAATGATGGTATCTAGAGAGAACAACGAGAACATTCTCCAGACCATAATACTGTCCCCACTGCCCTGTGTTCATCCAGCAATGGATGCAGGGTGTCGGTTCTCTGACATTTCTCGCCGGACACGCTGACGTCCATCCATTTTATGCAGCTGAAAACGTGACTCGTAGGAGGTTACCCATAGCTAATCAGCAGCGGTCCAGTCGCCATACTGTCGAGCAAATTCCAGTCATTTTCGTCGATACACCTGTGTTAGGATGGGTGCAGTCACCCTCCAGCTACTTCGGAGCCCTATTCACAGATGGGTTTGCTGAACTGTTGTAGTAGACACATGTCTGGATGCCCCCCCTGGTTCATTTGGATGGTGAGCTGTTCCCCTGTTGGTTGGCCTTCAAGCACCGTTGTAGTCGACATTCACTTTGAACATCAATGACGCATGGACTTCCGCAGTTTCCACGACGATTATTTCCAATGGTGTAATTTGTCCACACACAACACACATTTACCACAGAAGCATGTGAACAGTTCAAAAATTTTGCTGTTTCCGAAATATTCCTCCCCCCTTTTTTTTGCAACTTGGTTAAATCTCTTCCCTTACCCATGACAGCAGGAAGCGCACTGTGTACAGCCAGCCTGTAGATCGCATTATATACCGGCTTCACCAGCCCACATCATGGGCTGCTATATCATGAACTACGCACTGCAGATGGCACTTCTCGCAGGGGGTCCTAATAATGTGATTCGACCATGTATGTTCCTATAGGAGTGCGTATGACTTGTCAATGTGAAAGGACACATTTTAAGCACGTTATAGAAATTGGATATGGCTGAATGATTGGCTTCTGTGAAGGTCAATTTTTACCACCAACGTCTAACGCTATAATGGTTTCACAAACACACAGCTTCAACTTGAATTACAATGATGGCCACAAATGCACTCATTGATATAAAGATATGCACCATCTTCCAGAACATACTGTCCACCACCATACTGCAAGAATGATACATGTGATGGTTATGGGAGAAATTGGATATCATAGGTGATTTCAGATTCTATGAATTGTGGATCAACAGCAACCACTAAATCAGGGAAGTTGTGGCGGCTGAGGTTGTACACTTTCTTCAGAACACTCCTGGAGCCATATTTCAATAAAGCAATGTCTGACCATGTGATGCCAGAAATTTTTGAGCTGTCTTTGAAGCAAGGCAAATACAACTTCTCTCGTGGCCTTCATCTTTATTTGATGTGTCTCCTACTGAACATGTCTGAGATATGGTCACTCAGTAACTAGACTGTCATTCTCATCCAGGAGAAAATACCAATAAACTGTGAACTCAGGTAGAGGCAGCCTGGAAGGTGATTCCCCAGGAATACATCCAAGGCCTGTTTTATTCTATGCTATGGTATGTGGCAGCGCTTATTGTAGCTTGTGGAGGTTTGACAACATACTAATTTGTCGCAAAAAATGTTGCTGCATTACTCTGAAAATGCAATAATTTGTTTGTAATATAATATGTAATCTGTGAAGTTAATTTCCTTATATTCTGGCTGTTCCTTCATGGTGCTGCATTTTTCACAAATGTTAGTGTATAATGCCAGTTGCTACAGCAACTTCAGCCCTTCTACAGGTTTGCAGCACCTGGAGCAGCAGTTGCAACAACTACGGGATGATCCACAGGACAGCATTAGAAGTATCTACGACAGCATGCTAAACCATACTGCTGCATGTAACCACACTACGGGTGGTGCAACAATTTACTAGTGGTACTTTTCAACTGTACAATTTTGACTGAATAAAAGGCCCAGTTGTCTTGATGATGCACCTAACCAGTTATTTATATCGCTCATTACCCATGCCAAGTTTCATTCCATTTCAATGTCTCCTTGGTGTGGTAATTTTTATGGCATTGAGTATAATTTGTATAGTAAAAGTTACTAAAATGGAATCTAAATTGTTTGTAATGTTCTAAATTTCACATAAATACACAGTTTAACTGAGCACCAGCAACAAAATTCAGCAGGTAATTCCTTGCACAAAAAAATTGAAAAGAGAACTACAACATATAGCCTAAGCTAATTCTTGACAGAGCTATGTTTATACACCAATTGGAAGCTGGATGGTTAGGCTCAATGTTAGAATATTATGCACTAATTTTTTCTGAACTGTGGATCAACCCCCAAATTCCATTAATGGCATTTTTGTGCACAAACACCTACACACAAACACACACAAAACGATTCTGACCTATCCATTATGGAAAAGGGGTTAATAATAATAATAACAACAACAACAACAACAACCATTTTTTGATTGTTCACACTTCATTGTTAAATAATGCACTATAATGTCATACATTTCATCTTTTGTGCTGGCTGTGTTACTACCAAAAGTAAAAACAAATCAAGTGTTCCAAAGATTGTTATTATAACAGTAAAACATGGAATCAATGTGAACATGCATGGCTTACACAAAATTTTGCTGAAACAGCAGGTTATTAATTTATGACACTGTGATGCCCTTGAATTTCTTGGCGTAATAAATTGTAACTTTCATAGTGATGCCATATTTACTGTTCAGTATATGGAGGAAAGAAAACTCTTTGCAGAATTTTGCATTGTTACAACATAAAGATTTTTCATTGCAGATTTAAATTTCTCTTACAAACTGCATAATCTGCATGATACTTTACTTATGTTTCAAAACCAGATGATATCAGTTAAAACACATATTGCAGATAACTATGTATTTTCGTCATACACATAAAAACTCAACACGAATGACAAAACAAAAGGCATGCAGGTTTGCCAACTCTCACAGACTAACTAAGCCTACAACATAAAACACATTTTTACACTCATCTACTCATTAGCAAATAGCACTTCCAGAGATGTAAGCAATCGACTGGGTTTTGAATAATTCCATTTCTGGTTGTTGCTATTAGAATATTTCTTATTGCAACTTCTTTATGAGGGTTCCTAAAACTCATCTCACAATCACTTTTTCAGTGTGGCACTGCTCTTTGTGGAGCAAATCCCTGAAAGCCAGTTTTTTTGTACAAAAGAATGTGAAAATGGCCTTATTGTTAAGCAAGTGTGAGTTATTTTTCTAACTGACTTGGTCTCAGCATCATTTAATTCTAGCTGCACTGAAGCAGTTTCTGCTGAACTATGCTGAACTTTGGAACTTAGCATTGGAACTTTGGGGACAGCTTTATCACCACACATTAGTACCCAATACGAGAGGTGCAATGAAGTTATACTCTGGCTCTACCTGTCACTTTAGTTTCTTCTAAACATAACTTTTCCTTTCTTAACAAACATTGTGATGCATCATACTGGATATCAAAATTAACTTTGGAATTCTAAATTGCAAGAAGTGATGCATTAGAAATAAGCAACTGATGTTTTGAAAAGGCCTCATCATGGCATGACAGTTACTCTGGTTCCACATCATCTTGAAAATTATACAGCAAGAACAAACATTGGACATATGTGTAACACAAATTCCTTTTCATTACTTTATGAGTGTTGGGAGTTGATGGATTGGTCAAAGTATAAATGCTAGGTGACATTCTCTCAAAAGCAAACATCTGACCTACACACTTCATCTGCAAAACTTTGTACTTTAGCTTTTCTGTGTTACTTGACCACCAGTTAATTTACTTGACCACCAGTGGTCAAGTAAATTCATTATGTTCAGCTTCTGTTACATCTGTGCAGGATATCATCAGAAAAAATATCAACACTAGGAATTGAGCAAATTTCTTCTCCATGATCTTCTGAAAATTTTCTGGGACACTGGTTATCACACAGCATTCACAAATATCTTAAAACATCTAATAGGTGTATAAAAACAGTAAATTATAAGATGAGTCACCATATAGCTGCACTAGGAAGAACTGGTGTTTGAAGTTAAAAACTTCTATGAGCTTTTCAAACTCCTCAATAGTCAAAATTTCATTCATGGTATTCACAAATGGGTATAGAAATGATCTCACTATGCTATGCTAACTTTATAAATTAAACATCTCTGTACAAGTTTATCAATTTCCTCCTTTAATGTACCCTTAATTGCTCTGGCAGCTCTTACTGGAGGCTTATAAACAGAATTACCAATATCCTTAATATACAGTCTACACCAGTCGTAGGTAAACTGCGGCCTGCATGCCATTCACAGGCTGCAAGCTTGAACTGAGTGGCCTACTGCAACTTTTCAAAATAACATCGGAATTTGCCCACAAACGTAACTGATGTTGCCTGCAGTGGCCCACAAAACATTTTATAAATGACAGACTGAAATATTGCTCTGAAAAAAATCCATGCAAACCAAATATATTTATTTCAACTAAATTGTTATAAAGTGATCAGGCCGCTCATTCGTAACAAAATGTAAGGATGGCAGCACATGTCTAACACTATATTTTACTTACTGAGTTTAAAATACAGATGCACTGTTGTGCACCTGTGCAATGATTAGTACAGGGAGATGATGTGATGACAAGTGGAATTATATTCCCACAAAGAGTTTATTTTTAGTGGTCTGTGTGTGTCACATGCCTTGGTAGAGAAACGTGATATTACAGTAGAGCACCCCTTAACCGGAATTCCCTCGAACGGAACTCCCATTATCCGGAACTAATTTTCCATAAAAATTCAAACGTCGCAAAGTTGTGCCATAACTTTCCCACGCTCGCAAGAGGTCTTTCGTTGCTCACACCAGACTACCTGCCCGTTAGCTGGTAAACAAGCTGCAGCACAATGAAGAGAGAGCCGGCCCAAGTGGCACAGCTACAGCTATGCTGCATAATGACACAAGTGACAGTGACTAATGGCAATGTGCGACACATGCCGTTGGTTTTAGTAATGTGACTTTCAGAATTTAGTGTTCTAACGTGTTAGTGTACATGCACCAGAATTTTTTGATGGAAAACTAGGGATAATTAATATTTCAAGCATAGGCCGCACAGAATTTTTGTATTCCCGTAAATATTGCCGGGCCTCGTCGTGCTAGTGCAGCAACAGCAAACTATGGCAACGTCAAACTAATAAATTTGCAGTTGAATGTTATCGTTGCCGTGCTGCCTGGCCTCGGCCTGCTGAAAAGTGGCAACAGCGCAGTATTCCGCGTAAATAAAACTTTTGTATTTATGTCAAAATGCCTCAACACTGCGTTTAAATTGCAGAACATGTGCGCTGAGTGTAGCCTGCCTGCTCGGCTGGCTGTTGCCAGGCAGGCAATGGTAGGGTGCATGTGTGCGTGCGGTGTCACACACACACAGCTGTTGCTGGCTGTATCATGCCACCAGAGAGAGAGAGAGACAGCGTGACAAACAAAAAAGGGGAGGAAGGAGGGAGAAAGAAAAGAAAGGGAGCGAGCAAGCTTGCTTGGGGCTGGGCGACTGTGGTTGCGGCCTAGAGAAGGGGGTGGTGGTGGTGGAAAGGAAGGACGCCAAGCAAGGAAAAAAGAGAATGGAAGCGCGCAAGCTAGATGGCGGCTGGAGGTGATACGAAGCAGAACAGTCGAGTACAGGCCGGCTGAAGTATGATGCGACCCATACACGTTTAAACACAAGTGATAAACTATTAATTTCTTATTATTGTTTTAACTTCCTTAGAAACTAAATAAAAACATTAAAGCGTATTGTTTGTTGACAAATTTCTGAACATGGTTTAGGGGAAAAATTTTTTTTATGCAAATATCTCATAAATAAACCGCACCCCATTTTTTGTCATTTTTTTTGTAAAAATGTGCGGCCTATACTGTAANGTGCGGCCTAAACTGTAATTTATGAACTTGGTCTATAATACGTCAGCCCCGCTCTTGTAAATGTATGTTGTGCCGACGTGCCATGCAGTATGGGAAAGACTGTCAGTGGAATTGACTATACTTCGGGAAGTTTTATCATATGCATGTCAACACAAACAGTAACATGATATCCAGATCTCGCTTACTCACACAGTCACTCACGCGAAGAGATAAGAACCCCACTAGAAGGTTGAGAATGAAGGTAATTAACGCAGCGCCGGGAGTTTTATGACTCACATTTCATAAACAGTACGCAGTGTTTTTTTAATGGTTTTGTAACTTTAAGGATAAACTAATAATTTACTCTCATTGATTTCTTAAGTTAAAATTATGTGCCACATATACACGAGTTCAGACTAAAAATGTGCCTTTTTTCACACCATCCCACCCTCATCTCTCTTAACCGGAATTTTCCCACAACCGGAATAGCCCTTCCCCCGACGATTCCGGTTGAGGGGTGCTCTACTGTACATTTAAACAAAGAAGTGTTTATCTTTAACAGTAAATTTATTGTGTTTCGGGTGTGGTATTACTGAATGTCAAAACATTTTTGTAACTTAATAGTAAAAAACTTATACATATTACTTGGACTTGAAATTACTCTTGCTAGTACATGAAATGGGACCATTAAATGTGAAAACTTAAAAGCATGACATAAATGATTGTCCCAGGACATAAGTATCTTGAACCTGGTAACTGACTCAACAATAAAAAATTATATTACAGCCCATAGCACTAACTTGAGACTTATATTTGGCCTCACGAGAAAAAATTTTTCCACTCCTGATCTACACACTTGTGGCAAACAACCAATCAATACCAGTTTACACTCAACTATATTCTTTTATAAATTTGTTTTTTAACTCTTTACAAGTAGAAAGAACTCTCTGCACAAGGTTGTAAACCGGATGGTTCCTTAAAACTGGCCATGGGTGGCCCATTTATTCCCCATTCCTGCTTGTCTGAAATACTAGTCTCTAATAAACCTGCGGTCTACAGAAAATAAAGTCCTACCAGTCAACATACCTACCAACCATTTATTTTACCTTCTGTCACCTCATTAAATTTCCACATAAACTGAAACATTATTAACATATTTCACCAAACTACAACACCCATAAAAACTTTTTCTTATTTTTTATTTTCTAATAATTTACTATAATTTGTCTTCAGTGCATCTACAGTGTGACAAAAAAGGGAAGGAGCAGGAAGTTTTTCTTTTCCATTCCCTACACGGCATTTGTAAATAAATGGAATGGGTGTGTTAGGTTGGTACACATGATATAGTAGTGCAGTGACTGTGATGATAATTTGGGAAGGAACCAGTATAAATAGAAGAATGTATTTGGTGGCAGGTTTTTACTAAGCAATACCAATGATCACAGATAGTGTTTGTGAGTGGAAAAAATAATGGTGCAGCTTCAGATAGTACTGCCAGAAAACTTTGACTTTTGCAGACCTACAGAATGGGAAAAATTGATTTAAATGTTTCAGCAGTTCTATGTTGCTATATGCATGGGATCAAAAGAGGATGATTTGTTAGTGTCCTTCGCACTGACACAACAGAGTAGGCAACTAAATACAACATAGTGAAACAAAAGTTCTGTGGCTTTTTCAGAGTGAAGAAAAATGTTGTTTACGGACAGGTTAAGTTTTTCAAGCATCGCCAGCAAGAGGGAGAACCGGCAGATGTGTTTATCAATGTTGTTTTTAAGTTAGCAGAAACCTGTGAATTACAAAACCTTAAGGAAGAATTGATAAGTGTTTTAGCTATTGGAATTGCAGACAATAAGATATCCAAGATGTCCCAGACTGACCATAAACTCACTGTTACAGAAGCAGTAAAGAAAATTTGCCAAGGCTGAAGCAGTGTACAACAATCAACATTTAATGCATGAAATTACCACCAGCATCAAGGCTGTTAGAGGCAAGTTACCTCATAACTTTAACAGAAGGCATAAGAGATAGACGCCTGCCAGCTCCAGCGGAGATTGGAACAATAAGAAGGAACACTATGTTAGAAACGAATACCTGATATACAAGAAAGCAAACACAACACATGTTTATTTTACAACCAGAGACAATTAGTTCCCAACCATTACAGCAGTAAAACGTTGCGGTATTTTCTCTGTAATTAAAATTTTGCAAATACGTGGTATAGTTCGGAAGTATCCAATTTCATCAGAATTTTTTTAACAATTTAAATGAAGTCAAATGTTTCGTGAATAGTGAAAGTGTGAATAGTTAAAATGTGTAGCAAATTTGACAGCATTTTACTACTACATAAACACATTTTACTACTACATAAACAAACATATGAAAACAAAAAATTTGCAAAACAAAACACTGCGCACATTACACAGCCTTCTAATGAGCTGAGAATGAATGGATAACAAAAAGGAAAAGTTTAGAAGGCTTGTAATTCCATCTTTTCGGTTGTCAAAAGTTAAAGCTTGCCAAGGTTTTGACGGATGGACAGATAGAATTAAATTAACGGACACCTATGATTGGCTGTTGGTCACGTGACTCATGGACGGATGATGGACGGACATGACAGGTTTTTGTAAATCCTGCATAAGATAGATTGCTTCCCTAGTACCCCACGTGAAAGCCACATACTTGGCCTCAGTACTAGATACTGCACACAGTTCTCCGTTTCCTGCTATCCCACGAGATAACACAACCTTTGAATTTGAAAACATACCCAGTGTATGATTTCCTATCAATGATATCACTGCCCCAATCAAACTCAACATAGCATGTGAATCCCTCGTCACTCTTTTTATAAACTAATGACAAATTCATTGTGCTTTTCAGATATCTCAGGACTCTTAGCACACCTCCAATGTTCCTCCCCATAACATGTGTTAAACTGGCTGAGAACACTAATAGCATTAGCTATATCTGGTCTGGTTGTTACAGCGAGATACATTAGCTCTTTATTAATGCCTGATCGGGCATCTGGGTATACTCACCACCCACACATACCTTTCCTTTCAATAGCTTCCTTCCCACTTCTATGGGGATAAGCATAGGTTTAAAATCAACCATCTTAAACCTTGTAAAAATCTACTAAATGTACATTTCTTAATATAAAAAGATTGCATCATTACTGTGCCTTACTCTCATTTCTAAAACATGTAAAGTTTCACCAAGATCCTTCATTTGAAATCTGGACATAAGCTGTTGCTTAACCGTAGATTTTTCATCTGGATTGTTACAAAACAACAAAATGTCATCTATATACAGAGCAAAGATAACAATACAATGAGCCATAATTTTGAAATACAAACAGGGTTCACACACTAAACAATCAAAGCCCAAACCTATCAGTAGAGTATGCATCTTATCATACCAACCTTTAGTTAACTTTTTTAAGACCATAGATCACCTTCTTTTAAAGGCAAACTTTACTTTCCTTACCCTTCACAACAAAACCATTTGGCTGTTGCACGAACACTTCCTTGGCAAGTTCTCCATTAAGGAAAGCTGTTGTAACTACCATGTGATCAATTTAAAGGCTCTGCCGCACTGCAATTGCAAACAACAGAAGAAAATGTCTCTGTACCTCATATCTCCGAGAAAAACCTTTTGCCACTTTCCATCAGCATCCCGTTTCACCTTGAAAACCCATTTACTTCACCCTCATACAAATTCTGCCCCCCAGGCAAATACACCAGAACCCAAACATTGTTTACTTCATGATCAAAACTCCTCTTTCATTGCTTGCTTCCACATATCACTATCACTACATGAAAGTATCCTATGAACAGTCATTGGTTCACCTTCTTCACAAACTGTGTTGTAGGATACAAAATCAGGGCATTCCTTAGGAATATATCTCTCATTGGGTACCTTGGTTTTTCTGGTGTGCCTGCCGGGTCTCCTCTTGCATCCTCCTCCACAGCAGTACCAATTTGATCAAAACCATGAAACAATTCTTCTTCGCTATGCACCTCTGACAATTGTTCCGCATCTTCTTCACTAGGGCTTGCATTAACACTTTCATTATATGACAAAGGTAGTGTCACTGCTTCATTTCCCTTCCTGAGTTGGTCTTCATATTTCTGGTGACTGAACTGGTTTGTCAAGAAAATTACATCACTGGCTCTAGTTGTCTTAACAGAGCATTCAGGATCAACCAAGTGATAACCTTTGGTTTCTGTGCAGTAACCTACAAAAGTAATTTTTTGCTTTTGAGTCTCTTTTTTTTCTCCGTTTTCTTCGGAAATATGAATAAAGGCAGTGCATCCAAAAACCCTAAGGTGGCTCAGATTGACCGCTTCACCAGATAATTTTTCTTCAGGAAGAATTCCTTTCGCTGCTTTAGCTAAAGTATAATTTTTCAAGTAGATAGCAGTATTTGCAGCCTTTGCCCAAAAACGCTTGCCTAATCCTGCACACAGAAGCATTGTATGTGCCTTCTCCACAATTGTCCTATTTGCCCTTTCAGCAACATTATTTTGTTCAGGTGTATAATAAGGTTTCTGTTCTTTGTTGTTTAATGCCATTCTTGGCCAGAAGGTTCATGGACTCTATGTACACATATTCAGTCCAATTGTCTGATCTGGATGCACTTAATCTGTTCACCTGTGTCTGATTTTACACAGGGGTCTTGAATTCAGTAAATTTGGATACTACTTCTTTCTTTGATGCCAGAGTGTATTCAAACGTTATTCTGGTAAAAATCATCAATAAATGTGAATAAGTATTTTGTTCATGAAGTTCGCAGGCTTTCGCGGCCGTTTGCTGCAAAATTTTAGCTTCTGGTGAGTAGCCGCGTCACTGTTGTTTTCCTTCCCGACATTTATGAAGACATTACAGCCACCATCTTCACAGCGAAGTAGCAGTAGCAATAACTGTTACTTTCTGAGCCTCTGCCGCAGACTGCCGAACCCTCATATACCACCGAATGGCTGTTAGTGTCGTGAGACTGAGAGCCTAGACTCCCATAACTCACTAGGGGTTTGTCATACAAATGCACCCCGACACATACTCAAATCATTGGGTCGGTGGCGGGGCGCCGTGTAGCAGTGGTTTGTTGGGCATCGGACCAGTATTTAGACTGATTATTGGTGTTGCCTATTATAAGTAGATTTACATATTCGTGTTTTCAGCTCTAACATGTTGATCTGTTGTTTGCAAGTGTGCTAGTTAATTTCACATGTAATGTGTTGGTGAGTTCCTATTCTCCCGGGGGCAGCCCACAGGGTACGATTCATCGTTTCCGACAGCGGAATTAAGAAAACTCTTGTTAATAAATTAGAGTTGGAGGTGTCCCTGGTACCAGACTCTGAATCCAGTAACTGTAGAATCCCCCTTCCCGAAGTCAAAGTCTTCTTCCCGACCTACAACAAACTATCAAGTAGGTGGTCATTATGGGTTGTTAGTTTTAAATATATTATATATGTGTTTGTATATATATGTTTTTTTATTATTAATTTTTATAATTTTTTTAAATTTAAAATTCTTTTGTTTATTTTAAATTAATTTAATTTAATTTACTTAGTGTAATTTAATTTAGCTTCGTTAGCCCCCTGACCCCGACCCTTACCTCGACTGGCATGTGTGTCTCTCGACCTGGAAAACAAGTGGTGGTTGGGGCTATTTCCCACCTTTCACGAGCTCCCACATAACCAGCCTGGGCGGGACACCCTATATAACAGGTGTCTGTTTACCTATTTACCTTGAGGTCATGTGGAGTAGCCAAGGTGTTGTCTCTACTGTGTGCGGACAACTGAAGTGTTCAGGCTAGAGCCATGTAGTTTTATTAAATGTAGTATATTTCGTCCCGGACCAATCAGAGAGTTCCGAGATGAAAAGGTGTATGTAATGTGTTTAATTCCATTTTACTGTGGCTTGGCAGTTTATAAGGAGTTATTTTAATGTATTTGTGTTTAATAAAACCTAATGATTCAATTTTAAATAATTAATTATTTAAGTATTTATTTATACTTTTAGTGTTGTCCTAAAATTTGTATGTTTAATTACGTAGAGTAGCGAGTGCTGTGAGAAGCAACATCTGCTTTTCTTATAGTGTTTTCATGGCTTTCGCCTGCATAATTATGGGCCTAAAGTGATCCATTAGGGTTACGAAGTGTGTTTCTCTCAGAAAAGCGGCTAGTTCGTGCATTTCTGCTAACATAACCATATTTTCTGTTGTGTTGTCTTTTATCCTGTTTAGTTGTGGTTTTTCCCTTTGCTGTTGTGTGGGTGCTTGTTCACTACGTGAGTTTGGAAGTGGAGAGAATTCAGCGTTTGACTGAATGTTTGTTCACATGTTTTCCTGAATTTTCTACGTAGTGTCTCGTTTTTGTTTGGCGGGTTTAGGTGCCATCCTTTGTTTGCGTGCCTCAATGTTTTTTGGATAACTTCACACTGTTTCCATGCCGCCGAGTGTCCAGTTTTTTTAAATAGTGTACATTTCCACTTTGAATTGTCCTGTTCATTAATGTGACAGTCTGCCTTTGCGTGGTCTCCCGCACACAGAACGCAGACTGGCCTAAGTGTGCAGTGTTTCACAGTGTGGCCCAGTGCACAACACCGCGTGCACTGCACCACATCTTCGGCACAGTGTTTATACAGTTCTATGTGAACTGAGGTGTAATGTAGTGTGGGTATTTTCAATACGTAAAATTTGTTGTGTTGTTCTACTGCAGCCCTAAAGACTGCAGGTGCATCAGCTGGTGTTCGGAATTTCCAGATATTAGTTACTGTAAAACTATATTCTCGAATCTCTTTTTATAAGTCTCTTATGGGTGTGTCGTGTGATAGTCCTTTAATTACTATTTTATTTGGCCTTTCACTTTTCTAGCAGTGTGTGTAAAAGGGTATGCTGTTAAGTCGCAGGAACTTGCAGAAAGTAAAATGCTTCCCCCTTGTCAAAGTACCTTTAAGTGTTGTTTGTTAGTGACTGTAGTTTTCCTAATGTGTTTTGCTTCTTTGAATTTGAGATTTATGTATGCAAGTTTCTTGGTGTGAGGGATGTACACCGGGTTAGCAAGTTTTAAACATGTTTTATAGTGTTTTTTAACATTGTTAGAGCTGTCGTCACTACTATATTCTGAATAAAAAGAAGAATCTGCACATTCTTCCTCTCTGAGTGGTTTAAAGTTGTTTTTTTGGGGAATAACAGCAGGAGGTTGTGTCTGCCTTCCTATTGGTGCTGTGTGTCACCTATTGTCGGTGAGCCGTTGTAAGTAGCGTACTGTTGTGTCTGTATTGGTCGAAGGACAGACAGGAGTCTCTCCCATCCCGTATCGCTTACCTGTAGACATCATCGTATTCTTGTGCCTATCCAGCCTAAGAGAGTGGTAGCTGACCGAGCTACCTGAAGGGTAAGCAAGGCTAGGCCAGAAGGGGAGAGCTAACCTTCCCCAACCACTGCCTAGTTGCAAGTGAGTTGTCTGAGCCTCTGCGAGGTCCTCCTGCCTTTATATACTGTAGGTTGTCCCAGGGTGCTTACTGATTGGCAGGAGCTGTTAGCCAATCCCTGGCTGCCTACAGTATGGTTGGCTGTGTTAATCAGCCAATCTCTGGTTACATCCCTCCTGGTTGGCTGAGCTGGTTGGCTAATCAGGGACAGGTTTTCCTGCCCTACTTTCTAGCCAATTTTTGTGGTTTTTGAAAAGTGGTACTCAGATATTGCTTAATTTAAAACCGTCTTCCCTGTTTATGTTGGATGGATGTTTTGATATTTCTATTGCCTCTCAGATACATATTTTCTTGTAGTTGGAGATATTTGCTACAGTACTATATCTGCCAAACTTAATACTGTGCTTGGTTTCAATTGAGTGTTCTACTATGGCCGACCGAATATTTTCCTGTTTGTAGTCTCTGGTGTGTTCCTTGACACTGTTGATGACTCTCCTTCCAGTTTGTCCTATGTATACCTTTCCACATGAGCAGGGAATCCAGTATACATCTGCTAGTTGTTCTGCTTGGGGTCTTGTCCTTTACCGAGGCCAGAGAGTTTCCATTCTTGTTAATAGGTTTCAGTATTGTGTAGATATTGTTTTTTTTTTAGAAGTTGAGCCAGCTGGTCGGAGACTCCTTTGATGTACGGAATGACAGCTTTGTTGGGCAGCTTATCAATGTTCTTCTTCCCTTTAGGTGGCTTCAAACCTTTGTTTATTTCTGTTTTGGAGTAGCCATTCATTTGAAGGATATTAGTAATCTGTTTCATCTCTTCCTCAAGGGTGGTCTCTTCGCAGATGATCCTGGCTCTGTTGATTAAAGAAGAAACAACAGTTCTCTCCTGTGATGGCAGATGGTGTGAATTTGCTTGTAGGTAACTGTCTGTGTGTGTTGGCTTCCGATAAACCCCTGTGGCTCAAGTGGTTGTCCCCTACCCTTATGACTAGAACATCCAAAAAGGGCAGTTTTCAATTCTTTTCTACTTCCATTGTGAACTGGATGTTGTTTAGGTGTTCTAGGAAGTCTTGGAGTGTCTCTCTTCCATGGCTCCAGATGTGTCATCAACATATCTCTACCAGCACTTAGGCTTGTATTGGCTGGTATATACAGCTTTTTCCTTGAAGTCAGCCATGAAGATGTTGGCTAAGAGGGGAGAAAGTGGAGAACCCATAGCAGCCCCTTCTTTTTGCACAAATGTCTGTCCTCTGAATGAAAAGAAAGTTGGGGATATTCAGTGTTCGGTCAGCCTTACAATGTCTCTGTTATAGTTGTCATCTCCAAGATGCTGCAGGAGGATTTTGTGAGCTTTTTGGACTGGTACCATAGTGAAGAAGGACACCACATCAAAGAAAACCATAATATCATTAGATTGACAAAGTTTTTGTTGAATTTCAATGAAGTGTGACAAATTTTGTACCGTTTCAAGCAAATAGAGACAATCACAAAGAAATTGACAGCTGAATCTAACATACAAGAAGAAGTCAAGAAACGCCTTACTCTCAAAGATGTAAGGACACCCACTAGGTTATCTTCCATATTATTCACAAATTTATTTTCTGCTTTGATGAACAAGTCACTTTATTACATAATAAAACAGTAGTGCAATTTGTATTTATACGAGTATTGCACTATCACATGAAAAACACTTGCACTTGTTTTAAAGTTGTGGGCCCATACATAAACTTTTAAAAATGAATACCCAATGTACGAGAAAGCAGACAACACATGTTTATTTCACAACCAGAGCCAATCCGTTCACAACCATCACAGCAGTTAAACATAGCTTAGAAACCATAGACAAAGATGACTAAAACTAAAAAACATTGGTGCCTATGTACATGGCAGACAATTTTTATGAAGAAACAGAGTTTTAGGAACAAGTCACAATATATAAAATTGCAGTACATTACCATCTCCAACACACTGCAGTAGTAACAATACAAGCAAGTGTTAAAAATGTGCAGTTACACCAACACCATCAGTGGTCAAATCGTCCAGCAAAATAAGTTATATGTTTTTTTATGTGAAAAAGTGGGTCATTATGAGAGAAGCTGTCAAAGCAAAAAAATTGTGCAAGAGTAAGGATATATAAAGGAGGAAAATCAATGGGTGAGGTGGCAATGAAAATATGTTCAGAGCCATGGAACATACAACTAAAAGTTCAAGGTTTTAAATCCATATTTACACAGGTAGGAGGGCAAATGTGACTGCTATAGGCAAGGAATTGAGTGACAGGTTAGAGTTGTCAGTGAGTATAACTGGGAAGAAGCTTTCTGAGGCTGTTAAAACCCCATCCAAATTGAGAGTATAGCCTCAGTGCTTTCATCACTGCGTGAACAGCAGATCGGCCAACAAATTTATATGGTGACATAATAGCATGTTCCATTTTTGGGTGAACTGGAAATTATGGCACTGAATGTTATTGCAATGTAAGAGGCAGCGGAAGTCAGAGGTGTAGCAAACAGGTATAATAATACATTTCCAAACTGTATTTCAGAGCATAGGTAGGTTGGGTCAGGAATACACCCTTCAAAAACAGGCTACGCCATATGCAGTAGCAGCCCCAAGGCAGTCAGCATTGCCTATCAAGGAAAAAGTGAAAAAATAGTTCAACAGGATGTTGAAAAAAGAGGTTATTACCCCAATACATTCTCTAACAGAGTGGTGTACACCAATAGTTATTGTACCAAAGAAGAATATATCTATTAGGTTTTGCGTTTACACAGAGCTCGACAAATACAGTGCCAGACAATAAAAATAGCACACACAGAAAGATAAGGATGCATCAGATGATATTGAAACATTACAGAGGTAGTTATACAGTTATATATTCATGACCAGAAAAACAAAACAGCAGAACAATTATATATGGATCTGTGGTATGCCGTCCAGCCATCTTCAATAGTGTTGTCGCACCTTCTTGCAATGTGATACATACTGCAACACGGTCTGGCATAGAGTCTAACAGCAGACACCGGATGTCGTCCTGAGGCAGATAAACTCACGATTGTTGGACAATTTATTACAAATTCCAGATACCATGGCACAGCAGCTGGTGTTTCAACTGGTCCCACACATACTTGATTGGGGATAAGTTAGGGGAGCAAGCAGGTCATGGTATTATTTGAACATGACTGTGGCAGTCCTGGGTGACCTGTGCCATGTTCGGTCAGGCGTTATCCTGCTGGAATATTGCACCTGGAATCCCGGCAAGAAATGAGAGCAGATTGGGGCATAGGATCTCATCCACATACCACTGGATTGCCAATAGTCCACATAACACGATGAGAGTGGATTGGCTATCGTAGACTATGGCTCCCAAGATCATAATGCCTGCCATGATGGAAGTGTGATGCTCGATAACAAGATTAGGATTGTGACATTCATTAGGAGCCCTTCACGATCAGGCACAATGATCATCACTCATCACTAAACACCACATATTTCCAATCTGTGGCGTTCCACATTGCTCTGACCTGGCACCACTGCAAACAGAGTTGCTGCTGTTGCACACGTAATGGGCACTGGCATTGCAGATTTGCTTACACAAGGCATTGGGAAATGGTTCAGGGGCACACAGGAGCTTCAACATTGGCCATTTTTGTAGACTGGGTGGGTCACCATGGGACCACATCATGTCTGGCACATGATCTGTCAATCCTCTCAACTAGTAGTTGACTTCGTCCAACCTGAGCCAATCCTCCATGTGTGGGTGCCTTCACGTATCCACTGCTCCGAACAGCATCAGGCAGTATGGTCCGAAGAGGCTACACAGTGGGCTATACAGCAATACGACCACCCAATTATGAGTCCTCTCTCAAAGTCCATCAATTGCCTAAAGCGACATTTTTGGCATCTTCTCAGCATTCTTCTTCACTCTCTACACTTCTTTGGTATCATCTGGTGTTTCTTACATTAATGAAGTTTCAACTGCATGCCAGCATCTACGACTGCTGGTCGGTGCTTGCAGCGCTACTGCTGGGCGTGCGGTCAAATACAAACGCATCAACATGGGATCATGTGCATACCAGCACATACTCTCGTTATTTAGATTGTTTTGTGGTTGCCAAATAGTTTCTTTGTGGTGCCCTATTTTCATTGTCTGGCAGTGTACATCAATAGAGAAGTTACGGCTGCCTTCAGTGGAAAAGTCTCTGGCCCAGTTGCAGCATGCTATGTGGTTTACTGTTTTAGAAGCTCCTTGGGAGTTCTGGGAATTCCACTCACCCACAACAGTGCACCCCTCACCACATTTATTACACCTTTTGGATGCTATACTAGGATGTTGCAGCACTTGGGAAGATCATGATCTATCCCAGAGTTTGCACAGAAAATACAACCATTAAGGATGCTGCTACATCAAGGCATGGAGTGGACATGGGGTGAACTAGGGATGTTGAAAAAATAGATATATATAAAAATTATATATCAATATAAATTATTGATATATTTAAACAATATTGTATCAAAATCAATATATTTTTCCAGGTATCTGAAATAAATATTCTTAAAAATGCTCTTTTAATAAACTCTGATTTGAATACAAAAATATAATTAAAAAATTACTATGTTTACTTTGGAGCATGCACTAGAAACAGGAGCTACAACTATCTGCAATGCCTTGTGTCCTCAATACGTAATATAAAAGTAATTTAACATTTGTCATATCCTTTAATAAATAAAATATTGGATTCCGATGTACTGAAAACAATATTTTTCTTTCAATATATAATTTTGTAAAACAATACTTTTCTAAATAACAAATATAAATAATATAAATATTTTTTTCAGATATCAACATTCCTAGGGTGAACCTTAAACGAAGCTGTGAGAAAGTTGGAGGGAATTGCATAACTGTAACGCTACCTCGCAACAAGGTCGGGAATGCCAGAAAGTGTTCATCTGGACTGCAACAAGATGGCACACAAAGGAAGGTGGGGATCAAAATTTCTTGGGTTGTAAACAAGCGCTCTCCAGGCAAAAAGAGAGAATATTTTTTTCTATTCCAACCTTCAAAAAATAGTACCTGTTAACAAAAATAAGGTTAGGAGCAGACATAAACTACAAAAATGCCCCTTTATTCTGCTGTATCATTGTTTAGGTCCATCAATGTATTTTTGGTAAATAGAAATGGGAATTATTAATATGGTTAAAGATATATATATATATTAAAGCATTAGCATGAATGACTGGACAAGAGTAAAACAAAACAAATCAACCAACAAAAAAATATTATCTTAATACTTTTACACAAATGAGTATTGCAATCTGTAAGTATTCTTTAAATTTTTCTTTTATCTATATATTACAATTTTATAGCGAATTAAAATATTTAAGGGTACCCTTCTAAAATTTAAAAAGGAAATTTCTTTCTTTGTTGGAAAAAAGTTACATAATTATTTTATATATAAAATATTCATAAAAAAAAAGTTACACAATTACTTAACATACAAAAATGTTTGTATTATCCCATGAAACGGGCATACTGCTCAGCTCACGAAGGCATCATAGTTAGGCCCCGATGGAACCGCTACACAAAAGTATAAAAAGCTACAATAAATGGAGCCCGAACAGAAAAATAGAATCACCAAAGCACAAAACAAAATTGACTTCGGCAAAACACCCAAAACGGCAGAATAACTAATTCATCTTACAATGAAAGGTGACATAAAATATCGTAAGAATAAAGTAACTACATGCTTGAAGAAAAATGCAGAAATTAAGAACGAGAGAATGGCAAACGTGACTATTTATAGATGGCAGCCTGCACTGGCCTATTCGTTTTGCACGACCTTTCATTATATATTGAAATGACTGGAAAGACATATACTAAAAAAAAACAATTGACAAAAATATATTAGAAATACATTTTGTAAACTAAACATAAGTAGTGCGATTTCATGAAATTATCAACAAACATAAAATATTTTAAGCACATTAAATAAGAAAAACACACATACTCCCGAAATATGAAAATGTCAACATGACTGACACAACAAAACATAGCAGAGCTAAAGGTTGATTAGATAACTATGTTTCTCTTCATATTATAATTGAGACAAAACAAATGTAAATCAGGAAATACTAGAACATATTGCCACAAACAAACTCAGAGATACTAAAATGATACCCAAAATTAAGAAAAAAATTACCAAATTACAATTACAAAACAAGTGACAACAACAATGGCACATAACCTATGCTGGCACTTCACTCATGTTCAGCAGATGCTTCATCATATGGGGCAGAAAGTGTTCTGGAGCAATGCCACAAAGGAATATGGAAGCCAGTGGCATATATACTTCCAGAAGCTTGAGTGATGTAAAGCGGCATCATGCACAAATTGAGAAAGAGGCCCTCGCCACCACATGAGCAAGTGAAAGGTTCTGAAATTATGTATAGGGTGCCAAGATAACCATAAGACTGACCATAAGTTTCTGTTCACTCTGCTGTCTAGTAAGCCGGTACTTGAACTCATAAGATTGCAGTGAATGCGGATGTGCCTAATGTATTCTGATTACACAATTTTGTATGTTGCAGGAACAGAGTACTTAATTCCAGACACACTGTCAAGGACTCCAACAGAGAAGCCGATAAGTGCTCAAGAGGCTATGGAAGAGAACTTTTTGTCGAAAAGTGTGCTACAAGAAGCACCATTTTCAGATGTTTGGCTGAGAGAAATTGAAATGGTACAGATAAACAATGAAGTGTGTCAGGCTCTAAATCAAGATATTCTTCAAGGATTCACCAGTAAGTGTTCTGCATTTTAGCGCTACAGAGGCCTGCTGATATACCAGAATTGTTTGATCATGTACAGTGCCATAATTTTCATATCTTAAGTTCTATAAGCTAGTATGTTGAGTAAAATCCACTAAGGGCACATGGGTATCATGAAATGCTTTCGCTGGGCAAAGGAATCTGTATTGTGGCCCAACATTTCACAAGACATCCAAATTTTGAAAGAAAATTGCACACAGAGTTTGTAGCAATGTCAGCTGCAGGCAAAGCCACTGATGTCCATACCACTGCCAGAGTGATCAAGGTCCTTAATAAAAGCAGTTATCATGGAAACTTGAAGGGCAGACTACTTAGTAGTACAAAAATACTAGTCCGCATACACCAAAGTAGTGAACCTGGATTGTTTGATAGCAGAGTCCATTATTACCAGGTAACAAAACATATTTGCTACACATGGCATACTGGAGACAGTTCCCAGTGATGGAGGAACACAGTTGACATCTTTAGAGCTCTATCAGTTTTCTAAACAATATGGTTTTGTCCATCTCATTTCCAGTCCCAAATTTGTGCAGTCCAATGGAGATGCCAAAAGTGCAGTAGCAGTGACAAAGAAAATTTTGTCAAAGTCAAAAAATCCAAATCTGAGATTAATTACTTATTGGGTCATACACACCCTTGGAGTCAAGGTTTTTGCCAGCAGAATTGTTTGGCAGGAAGCTGCAGAATACCCTACCGGTAATACCTTCTACTTTGCAATTACAGTAGGACCACAAGACATTACAGATAATGCGGGAACGTGAATGTCTTCTGAAGAAGTACAGCAAGTGCAACTTTGATACAGATATGGTGTCAAGGTCTGGAACCTCAAGGAGTGTTACTGTTTGCTAAACTAAATGTTAAATTTTCTTCCTGCGAAGATAACTTAAAATTACCAAATCAATTTTGTACACATTGTTTTTTTTTTTTCAATCTACCTAGGCAAGTTATGAGACTATGATAAATGTGTGTTTCCACGGCCGGAATAAATATACTGTAACATCTGTCCTGTGGGTTGTGAGTGAATTTTATGAAATCAAAATGGCCAGATAGCCAGGTGAAACTTAAGACTACATTGAAGTTTCTCTGCACTTCACCTGATCATTTTTTCAATCTCTTAGCTAGTGCTTCTAGGAAACCGATACTCTAGTGCATTGCCTATGTATTTCTCCACATCTACGCTACCATCTTTGACTACCAACTCTCTGTTACAAGTTTAAGACATTTTCAAAAAAAATTAACTCTTGAATTTAACTATTGTTCATTTCTATTCATCTTAATATTTGGTTTTTATGATAGTTGCCAGCATTACTAATTTTGTGATTTTTTTTAAAAGCAATTCTTTGTATTATACCATTATACAAAATTACTTCATTTCCAATAGTTCTCGCCAAAATACCCAAGTTACCTAAAATATAAAAAAAAATATTAAAACTTAACTGCACAGCAGCCATCCACTCATTGGATATCTCACTCTCTGTAGCACTCTCGCTCGTAGATGTCGGCTCTCAAGACCTTATTGTTAAGAGCCGCCCAAATCTCTCAACTCAACTCGTAGCCACCACACACACACTCGTCCACTTCTCCGAAACTCTCATTCATTGTCGGTTCTATTCTTCAAAGGCCTTATATGGCTCAATCTCCGTTCACCATTTGCCGCAATTTGCCAGATGGTAATCACAATCTGCTGACCCTCCGGATGTGGTGGTATTTTTAGAGAGGCAAGCACCTTGACCTAGAACATTCTTCACATGTCGCATTGTACCAAGGGATGAGATAACCAGAATGTTCATGCAATTGCCAGCAACCACCAACCCCTCCAGCAGAGGGGAGGCAGTGACGCCAGTTCAGGTCAACTGTCAATCATCCCTCTGCCTGACTGGTGATGTAGCAGGTTCGCCTATGGGAGGGGCAGCTCATATTGACAAACCCCAACTTCGCAGAGACTAGCTGTGCCTGCCCAATACAGAAGGGGAAATGTTGTCATGTATACCACTGCCTCCTCCACAAGTCTGTTCTTCCCAAACATACACTCCAACATCTGAACCTTCATTGAATGCCAGTCTATCAATGTGGACAACATTAGGCTCCGCCACAGAGCCCTGTCTATAAATCCAGTAGATCACAACATTTATCCCGTATGGGCTTTCCTAACATTTCTGTAGATTCGGGCAATATCCATTCTGTCTTTGGGGGTTGTACAGCAACACCAATTGTCATCCTTGAAAAACTTCCTCAGGCATTCTCCAGACATAATGTGTTTTCACTCTGTCAGTGTTGACTTTTAAGGTGCTGCCGGAAAACTCATGGATGTCAACTAGCTTTCGATGTAGTTTACTGGCATGTTCTGGGGTAGATTCTTCTTCTACTGGATGTTAGAATAGCAGGATATGAGGGAGACAGAGTTTTCCCTCAAACAGCATCCTTGAAGGTGTAACCCTTGTTGACGCGTGGACTGCCGAGCGATAAGCCAGGAGAAATAAGGGTACCTTGGAGTCCCAATACTTCTGGTTGTCTTCCACTAAGATCACCAGATATCGTTCCAGGGTATGGTTGAGCTTCTCAACCATCCCATCCGACTTAGGATTAATGCTGTGGTTTGAGTTTTCTGAATTCCTAAAATCCCCGTAACCTCCTAGAAAAGCGTGGCTTCAAAATTTCACCCTTGATCTGAGTGAAGCTGAAGTGGTACTACAAATCTGGAGAATATATGCTTTATGAGTGTATCAGCCACCATGCTGGACTCAGGCCACTTTGTGAAAGTCATGCATTACCATAACGTACCAACTCCCCCTCTCAGTAATGGTATGAGAATCCAACAACTATGTTGTCTCCTCTTGTTGAGCAACAGGTGATGATATCTGCTCAATAAAAAGAAGTGTCCATGGCAGTAGATAACTTTACATCTACTGAGTGGAAACTTGCTGCTAGTATTGTACAAATTTTGCAGCCAACATATGAAGCCACAAAGGAGTTATGTTACTCGAAGTTCCCAATACTCTTATCAAAAATTACATTTCTGTGTGTAATTGAATCAATACTTACTAGCTATATCAAAAAAAGACCAAAGAAAATCTGGTATTACATTTGCTAAATCTCAGCAAATGAGTTTTAAGTCAAAATTTCCCTCATATTTTTCTGTGAAAGAAGATTGCTATCAATGGTGCTCAACCCTCAATTCAAAAAAGACTATGATATTAAAAGACCATGAAAAACTTTTGTATAAGAAATATATTACTTCACATATACAGCCACCTGAAAATTATTATTCTAAACCAGATCTGCAATTGAAGCTCAAGAAACTAGCTCACTGTGGTCAAGTTTTGAAAATCTGAAGAAGACACCAAACAGTTCATCAGTTAGGCCTAATTCTTTAAGTTTGGAATTATGGATGTGAACATGCAATTCCCAGGAAAAGTAACCCATTTATCTGGTAGCAAAATAACAAGCTCTGTTTTTATCTACGGCTAAGGTTCCAAGAAGGTATTTTGCAATAGCAGCTACACAAGGAGAAAGTGTGAAACTCTTTAGTAGTGCTGGAAACACAGTGACCACTAGACCTAAAAATTTGTTAACTGAAAATGTTGAACAGCTCTTTTTTATAGCCAGTTTAGGATTTGAAAGGGAAAAGTTCGGCTAGACTGTTTTCTCTTTGTAAGTTAATATTTTTCATTCATGTTCTTTATTGGGAACTTGATGATAATTGAAGAATAATGTTTACCAGATCACTAATTTTTACTTTTTGAAAGTATCTATGAAAAAGGAAAGGCACTGTTTTAATTTTTGTACATTATTGGATTATGTAAATAGCTCGTCATTTTAATTAAAATTTGTAAAATGTCAAAGGCAGTTTGTTTCTTAAGTGAGAAAAAATCTAAACTCCATAAAGAAGAAAAGTAGATTATTAAAACAAATGTTAGTCACATGTGAAAATACTGAAGTCAATTAATATTTATTTTCTCACAGTAAATATTAAAACTCCATCTAAGGCTTTTATTTTCAGCTAGTCCTTGAGTTGTCATTGTTATATGGTAAAGTTAGGTTATAAATAGTTTAAGATAAAATACATTGTGAACAGGTCTGGTTTACCATTTACTCTCAACAATGGTGGCGGTGCCATTCATTTTCAACATAATGTATTTGCAAGCATTGAAACTTTCTTCAGACACAAACGAAAGTGTACTGATTCAGTCACTTGTTTCTTCCCTTATAGACTAATGTGATGTAGTATACAGTAACTTAACCGATAACTAAGTGTGTAAATTACGGCGAATACAAAACACATGTTTACGAACTATCTTTAATCTAATGTTTCCCAATCATCTATCAGGTTATTACAATCAGCTTAACTGACTGCATCTTGACAAGAGACGATTACTGAATGGCCCATCGCTGGTTTATAAAATTGTAAATAAATCTGGTCCGAACTACTTCAGTGACAGACTAGTGCCACTGTGTGATAACCACAAAATCAACACTTGCTCATTTTCTACTGAGTACCAGTAATTACAAATAATTTATTTTTATTTGCATATCCGTTCACTATTTCATTAGCAGTAGACCAAAATTAGTTGTTTATTATTATTATTATTTCACATTTTCCAGTTTATCAATAACTTCCAAAACATTATCTGTTTATAACCTAGGATTAAGTTCGTAGGTTAAGCACACTAATTCTCATGTTTGCTCTTGTTTAAAATGGTTAAGTTTAAGTAAAGGTATACTGCCTTAACTTTGCCATATAAAAAAAAGATGATAAATAAATAATGCAGCAAGCATTAATATTATTGCTTCCCCATAAAAACTGAGTCCCCCTACCCTCCCATACTTTGATATTTAATTTTAACAACAAATTATAAAACCACATTAAATTCTAATTAATAAAACTACATCCATTTCAATTTAAAATCAAAGTCACTGCTATTTTCCACACAGTAACAAATTATGTATTTCATTAGTAAATCATATCATAGATTTCATCATCATATCTTGATTTAATTTTGGATATAAATTACATGGTTTAAGTCGGATTATCTTTAAAAAAAAAACCAAATTAACTCATATTTTATTTTATAGAAAATATATTTAAATTTTACATTTTCATAAGATTAATTTAATAAAACTTTACTGGGTGGTCACTAACATGGACGCCAGCAGGACGGGGCAAGGGCGGGCACCTGCCCTCCCCTGGAAACTGTATTTTTGCTATTAAATGTGAAATAATTATTATAACAAATAAATTAATTATTAGCAACGTTACTTCAAAATGCAAGTCCCTGCTAGGAGGAGTAATTGAGTTCTTATTAGTTTTATATAATTTTTATTTGATATTTGGTTGTGCATTTGCATTTAATATTATATTGTAATATTATTCTGCATATTGTTGACAATAAACAAATTTATTCACATTACAACTCGTGGATGTTTGTTGCATGCATTTAGAATAAAACCCAGTTGTAAATCTCTCCCTTTTCTGAAGGAAACTGTTTTTGATTCCTATGCCTCCCCTTGGAAAAGATCTTGGTGACGCCCATAACCACTCAACTTTTTCCAGATTTTCCAGACCAAATTAAAATTTTTCCTGACTGCTCACATTGCCTTAATTTCTGCCTATGACATAATTTATCACTTAAATTGTATAATGCAATGAGAACAGTAAAACTATTACCTTGGTGCAGCAGCCATAACAATTAAATTATTCAGTTAGCAACCTAATTTCCATGAAATAGAAATATAATGCTGCTTCACAAACAAAACTCAAGCCAGCGTTGCTTAAGTTTAACAATGGACATGGAGTAAACGAGATTGCAATACAATTTTATCCCAAAAATATTGTAAAGAAAAAACATTTCTTATTTGTAATATTACTCAGCCTGCTCGCCTCCCACAAAGGCAAACCAGGTTCAATCCCTGACCGGGTTACTCCCGGATTTTTTTGCATGTGGGGATAGTGCCGGACGATGCCACTGGTTGGTGGGTTTTCTCAGGGATCTCCCATTCCCCCCACCCTTTCATTCCGGCGCTGCTTCATACTAACCTCAGTCACCCTCATCGGCTCTTAGGACCTTGCTGTTAAGAGCAGTCCAAATCTCTTCACTAACTCAATCAATCACTAAACATACACACTCAATCACTCATTCACTAAACATGGAGGCCTGAGGGGCGTATCTGAGTTCGTGAGGAATGGAGATCTCAATAAAAAATAAAAGAAGTAAATTTGATTTATAATTTATTCACACAGCTATTATTTACAGCATTCAATTACCTATCTCCACTCTTACTATTTTTATTAAACAGTGAGCACAATATTTAATGTTTAGTTCAACTTTAATTAACTTCCTTCTTAATTGTCTCTGTTTGGTTACACTCAATTAACTCATACTCATTATTAACACGTGTTCAGTCTATCTGTTACCACCATTTGTAATATCTTTCACTCACGCATCTAGTCCAATAGTCCAGCCTGCCAGCCGCACTCTTCACTGCTTGATACTCGGAGTCGCAAATTTCTCTTTCGCTGGTCACTTCTATCGCTGCTCGTCTTCTATCGCTTGGAACTCTGCCACTCATTCAGTCATCAACTACTTGGCTCGGAGGCCTGTCACACTTTTATATTGTTCGCCCTGGCAATCTGGAAGGTTCAACGCACCCAGAGTCACACTGAGAGAACGAGGTCAGTAATCCAGAGCATTCTTCAGATAAACGCAGAAATCAATACAATCAGGGTCAGCAGCATGCGCCGCAAAAAGAATTATCATGTGCTTGCTTTCTGTAACATATAAATGGCCACTGGTCTATTGCTCGCTTGTTCATTAAGAACAATCCTTTGACTTGCTGCCACCATCATATAACTGCTGTTCTTCACTTACACTCGCTCGGGCTGTTTGCAGACCAAGGTCAGCAGTGCAGACTAGTGGCACATAACAATATAGAGGACAAATTTGGTAACACGGATTTCGACATATGAATATAACATAAACTCATCAACAGATGTAACACAGCTGCCACTGAACAATAAAAAAAAAATTAAAAATGAAAATGTTAAAAACTTTTTTTTGGAAGATGATGTGGGCATCTACTGAGTACATAAGACACATACAATTGGTTTAAAAAATTGTTTTTGATTAAATCATTTAACCTGTGATATGTATGTTGTTCAACTCCCTATGAAATATAAAGACCAATGTTAACAACTTCACAAAAAAGGGCATTACAGAGAGGGTAACAGTTTACTGATATCTGTTAATAATAAACACTGCTGAAAATAATTGAAATCATTTACCACAGGTTTCTTTATTGAAAAACAATTTCCTTAAATTAAAATATAAACTTCACACTTGAATAGTTTTCTTAAAAAAAATTTCCAGACATTTTATAAATTTATCTAAATTCTCTGACTTTTCCAGGTTTTCCCTATTTTCCAGAAGAGTGGCCAGTTAGATATAATTTAATTCATGTGTCAGCTAACAAACAACCTGCCTCCCAGTAAACTAGCATTAAAATTAAATGAAGGGGAAGTTTATTTTGATAGCAGTAAACAGTGAGTCTTGTATTTTTAAACTTTAAAAGATTATCCAGTTATTCAGGAGACAGAATGAAACTAGTATAATATTATATAGTGCGATAGGTAATAGAAGCAAGTACATTTTTAGCATACTTTCCTTCAGAAAGGTAGGCACATGAAATCATGGGAACGTCTGTCTGGTGATGTATGTCCTCCCTTAATAACTTTTTGACCACAGAAAAGATTATAATAAAATATTTCAAGGAATATGATGCCAATAATGAATGTTACAATGCAACTATTTATAAAAATATATCTTCCGTATTTCTAAAACTACAACTGTGTAAACTTCTCTGTGTCGATGCATTGTATCAATCCAAAGATAGCATTATCAATCTAAAGATGATGGAGCAATCTAAAAATGATGAACAATTCACATTTATACATTGTCACCGTACCTCCTCCCCTAGCTATTAGCCCAGTCCTGGCGAACCCCTAGCAGCAGCACCCAGAAACGACCTTAGTGCATGTGAAATAGTGAGTGCAGTGAAAAAAGAGCAATGGGTAGAGTCAGTATGGATAAAGGGGTTCCCATTTTTAAAGTGTGTGGCAGTAGTGTGAAGTCACAAGTAGTTACTGCAGCACCCGAGCACCACGTGACATCACACACTCTTCAACCCCTCAAGATGGCGACGTACTATAATTTCGACCCCCAGACCAAGAATTATTTCAAACACACTTAATTTTTCAGAACTATAATTAACGCCAGAGATGGGTGATTTGCTTTCATAATAATTTTGGTATGATAATTCTTGTTTTACTGCAGACACATTATTTGTATTTAAAGGGTTTTGTGTAATTGTTAGAGGGATACCTCCCGAAGTTGCCTTCCGGTCACCATGTTGTCAGTCGTCAAGTAGCAGTGGTAAGGGACGGTTGTACATCCCATGGGGATCTGCATCTTTTGTGAATTAAACTGGTAAGTGTAGTGCTGTTCATCATTTAATTTATACCGAAACTTTTTCCTTTGCCCCCCCGAGTGTCCTCACCCCGTGTAGACTCTCAATTAATTTTATTGGACTGCGCCGCTGTGCCTCTGGCTGGCCACGTGTTAGATTTTCGGGCCTGGCTGACTACGGTTTTCTTATCCAGCTGCATTCCAGTCAGCGAAACTTATGGGGGACTTTATTCTAGGGTAATTCCAAGAGTCACACTGTAGACTGACAGCATTAAGGTATATTTTTGTGTGGAAGGCGTGTGGCATTTTGGCAGACTGTGTATTGGGAAATGTTGTACCACATGGCGGTTACGGCCAATAAACCAGTGTTTAACCGTAATACTTGTGTTACCTTTCTTTACAAGTCTCATTCCATTAATTCATGGGTGTATAGTGTGGCACTAAGAGCACAGTGTAACATGGTGTGTTTTCATGCTCAAATCCATCGGCCTGTGCCTGCCAGCCACACTGGCTGAATGTTTTAGATAACCCAGACAACACATGCTCTTAAATGTGTTTACTGACCATGGTTAACTGGTGCCTGGGCAATCTCATTTCACCTTCCACCTAGACTATGGCACCTGCAAACGTGAGGCAGACACATCGAGGAGAACACGGACGTGGAAAAACAGACTGTACGGTAAACTGGAAAACAATGGACATGGAACCAGAACCGTGCGTGTGGGGAAATCGACTGAGGAATGTGGATCTGCTAACTGGCGACAACATGTGGCGGAATACATGCATGTGCCCACCCAACTGCTACAAAGCCGGAGGGGAAGGAGGTGAACACACACAGGGCATGAAAACAACAGTGGACTTGATCACCTGGAAATAAGAGCAGTTGGACTGGTGAGTGGACAGGGTAGAGTGTATGATAGGCATGTGCATCTCCCTGAGCACATACCTGTGTTGCCGCAAGCAGTCACAACGCCAGCAAAACTCACATTGCCACAGTTCTCCAAGGTTGCGCATGCGGACTCGACATAGTTTGTGAGACAGTGGGAGAACAGATTTGTTAGGTACAGGGTTTAGACAGATGAGTAAATGGAAAGGGGAAGCAAACAGTTGAGAGGAGAGGCGAGAGTTTCAACATGTCATGCCCAGAGTTCGTGACCCACCCAGAGCACCATTTTGTATACAACCGTGCTAGCACCCACTGAAACGTCCG